>VDFB02047230.1:88101447-88180992 GCA_007258455.2 Sequoia sempervirens
GACAAAATCCGACTGTTCTTGATGAAATTTGTACAAGTCCTTCCTCCTAGAACGCGAGCGTGAAAATGAGGGTTTTTGGCCGCGAGCAGAGCTGAGAAATAGTGAAAAGAAAATGATACACATTTCACTTTTTTTCTTCTTTTAAAAGCACATAAAGTGCTCGTGTTATGTGTTTCCCCATTTTTTCCCCATTGGCCACAAAAGTGTGACCAACTTCATGCACCCGCCCATACAACTACCTCCTATTTTGACAGTTTTCATCGTCATCAAGTAATCTATGCAAATGAATAAATAACACAAATAATCCTTTGCTTGACAGTCTTAAAACTTGACACCAGAATCCATTGATGATGACTATGGTTCGGTCCATTGGTAATAAATGAAAATTTCATGAAATGTTTGCAACAACAATAGAACATTACCGATTTATGAAATGATTTTGATAGATTGAAGTGCACTTGGCATGGATGCATGGAGAGAAAATATTAGATTCACTCTTAGTTGTGGCCAGCAAGAAAGTCAACATTAATGAATTATGGTGTTAAAAGTCTATAACTCAACCACAGACACTGGCCCATAAAGGCACTCAAAGACAGGGAAGAATAGACATCAACACATACAATGCAAAGAACAACAAACAATGTACATTAACCCATTAAATGTAGAGAAAAACAAACAATAGGTATTAACTGACAAAATGCAAAGATGTAAAAAATATAAAACGATATTGTAAAAGATATAAGAACTTACAAATGACTTGTTTCTTGTTTCCAATACAATAGACATAAACCTTGCTAGCAAACACAGATTGCATCTTCATCAACCTTTCTGAGCAAATGAATAAACAACGCAAAAAATGAGTATGTAAAAGATATAGGAACTTACAAATGCCTCCTTTTTGGCTTCCAATATGATAGATATAAACCCTGTCAATGGACACGGATTTCATAGACATAAAAATCTACACCATAAGCCATTAATGATTCCTACAATTTAATTTATTCATAATAGATGAAAATTAGGGACTAGCAAATGCAAGGAACAACAAACAATATTAACCCATAAAATGTAGAGATGTAAAAAACTATAAAAGGACATTGTAAAAGATATAGGAACTTACAACTGGCTTTTTTTTGCTTGCAACATGATAGACATAAACCCTGTCAATAGACACAGATTTCACTCTCATAAAAAAATCCAAGCAAGTGAATAAACAACACAAAAATGACAATGTAAAAGATATAGGAACTTACAAACCTCTCCTTTTTTGCTTTCAATACATGATAGATGTAAACTGCCTCAACAGGCCCATATTTCACCCTCATCAAACAATCTAAGCAATTGAATAAATAACAAAAATGAGAATTAGGACTATATATGAACAATGTCCTCGTTAAAACAATATGTGTAAACAGAAAGACTAGGTGTGAAGACATGACTATGTCAAAGAACATTAGAAAGGTATGAAATATTTTGCAATAGTGACAAAATGTTAGGAATTGATTAAATTATAAAATGGTAGTGTAAAAGATATAGGAACTTACAAACGCATTGTTTTTTGCTTCCAATACATAAGACATAAACCATGTTAACACAAACATATTTTTATCCACATCAAACAATCTCAACAAATGAATAAACATTACCGAAAGTGACAGTGTAAAAGATATAGGAACTTACAAACGTCTCCTTTTTCCTTCCAATAAAATAGATATAAACCCTCTCAATAGACACAAATTTCATCCTCATCAAATAATTCATAGGCTTTCTGAATATACCATATTACCCATACAATATATATAAACCCTCTCAATAGATCATAGAACGCAATCATTACATGTGGAGGCAATGATTTCCAATCAATTCAAACAACCAAGTAGAGGAGAGAAGAGACATTGACAATTGGGTAATAACACTTGCTTTTCCCCGTGAAGATCGAGTTACCATAGGCAACAGGGTAGTTGCTAGTATGTGGCAAGGCTCTCTATGAAAGCATTTATCTGCATCAGAGGTCGCTATGCTAGTTCAAATCCAGATCAACTTCTTTCCAATTCCCCCCATTCTAAACTTGAAGCAAATTATTTTTTCTCTATAACTTTTCCTCCAAGATGGTAGACATAAACATTATCAACAGTCTGAGATCCAAGCGCTGTCAAACAATCTGAGCAAGTCAATAAACAAGACAAAAATTGCAATGTAGAAGATATAGGAACTTGCAGATGCTTTCTTTTTGTTTCCAATACGATAGGAAAGATGGTAGACATAAATGTTGTCAGCAAACAAAAATCCGAGCATTGTCAAACAATCTGAGCAAGTCAATAAACAAGACAAAAATTGCAATGTAAAAGATATAGGAACTTACAGATGTCTCCTTTTTTTTTCAATACAATGGATATAGACTGTGTCAATAGACATAGATTTCATCCTTTTCATCCAGTCTGAGAAAATGAATAAAGACCACAAATCATCCTTTGCTCAAGAGAGTGAAATTTATACCATAAGCCATTAATGACACTTGCATTTCAATCTATTGCCAATAACTGAAAATTACAGACTATATATGCACAAGGTCGTCATTAAAACACTATGTGTGGACAGTAACAGTGGGTGTGAAAACAAAACTATATCAGAGAACATTAGGAAGCCATGAAATATTTTCAATAGCAAGAAAACATTAGGAATTGATTTTTTTTTAATCTAAAAATGATTACAAAAAAGACGTAGTTTACTGATGAAATGTTTGTCATAACAAATTGGCCCATCAAATGCAGGCATGCAAAGAACTATAAAATGGCATTGTAAAAGATATAGCAATTCACTACCTTCACATTTTTCGTTCCCAACATGATAGACATAAACCCTGTTAGCAGACACAGACTATACGCTCATCACACAATCTGAGCAAGTAAATAAACAATGAAAAAATGAAAGTGTAGAAGAAATCATAACTTACAACTAGCTCACTTTTTTCTTCCAACATGATAGGCATAAACCCTGTCTAGAGACAGAGATTTGACCCTCATCAAACAATCCAAGAAAGTGAATAAACAATGCAAAAATGACAGTGTAAAAGATATAGGAACTTACACACATGTCATTTTTTGCTTCCTATAGAATAGATATAAAATCTCTCAATAGACGTATATTTGACCCGTGTCAAACAACCTGATCAAATGAATAAACAATGCAAATAATCATTTGCTCAATAGATCCAAAACTTCACACCACAAGCCATTAATGACACCTGAACATCATTCTATTTGCAAAAAATGAAAATTGGGGAGTATACATGCATAATGGCCTTGTTAAAATGCCACGGGTGGACAAAAACACTGGATGCAAAGACATGACTATATCAAAGAACATTACAAAGCCATGAAATATTTGTAATAGCAACAAAACATTAGGAGTTGATTAAATTATTTCCTTTTTGATGGTGAGGATAATATGAAAATAGAAAGATACAAAACTACGAGGAAAATATAAGAAGAGTGCTCAAGTTAGAAGATCAGATGAATGAGTAATGGGTGTAACATAATGTTGTTGTCAATGTACATTAATTAACGTCATATACAAAGTTACAAATAATAGTAAGCATGAATGAAAAGACATGACTATATCAAAGAACATTAGAAAGCCATGAAATATTTCCAAAAGCAACAAAATAGTAGGCATTGATTAAATTTGTCCTTTTCTCATGCCAAAAATAATTTACAATAGAACAGGGCCCATTATAGATGCAAAGATGTGTAAAACTATAAAACGACATTGTAAAAGATATAGGAACTTACAAATGCCTCATTTTTCGCTTCCAAGACGATGGACATAAACCCTGTCGACAAAGATAGATTTCACCCCCATCAAACAATCTGAACAAATGAATAAACAACACAAAAAATGATAGTGTAAAAGATATGGGTACTTACAAATGCCTCCTTTTTCGCTTGCAATATGATAGATATAAACCCTCTGAATAGAGAGAGATTTCACCCTCATGAAACAATGCATTGACTCTCTCAATAGACCATATTACTCATACAATAGATATAAATCCTCTCGATATATCATATTATAGAACGAATGACTTTGAGAATCCATAGGACTTCCCAGGTCAACAATGCTAGGGAAATGGGAGTTGTGAAGATACAAAATGTACCTATCCCAGCTTCCATGGAACTGGATACCTCATGCTGGTTCAGAACCTGCTTGAGAAGTCTGGTAAACCAGATCAAGTTCTTTCCATCTTCCCCCATTCTGAATTTGAAGGACATTGGTCTTTTACTTTGTAATTTTGTTTCCAAGATGCTAGACATAAACCATGTCAACAATCATAGATTTCAGTCTCTCTAAACAATCCAAGCAAGTGAATAAACAACACAAAAATTGCAATGTAAAAGATATAGGAACTTACAAATTCCTGCTTTTTTATTGCAATACGATGGATATAAACTGTCAATAGACAAAGATTTCACGCTCATCAAACAATCTCAACAAATGAATAAACAATGCAAATAATCCTTTGCTCAATAGACTCAAAACTTTACACCATAAGCCATTAATGACACCTGTACTTGAGTCTATTCATAATAGATGAAAATTAGGGACTATATATGCACAGTGTCGTTGTTAGAACGCCACACATAGACAAAAACAGTGGGTGCAAAGACACGACTAGATCAAAGAAGATTAAAAAGCCATGAAATATTTCCAACAGAAACAAAACATTATTATGCATGTGCTAAAGACATTAATTTTGTCTTTTGTCTCACTAGTGTTAATTTTTAAAATTTTATTTTCATTTTTTTCCTTGAAAATTAAAACAAAATATATGTATAAGTTTTTTTCAAAATTGTGTTTATGTTTTCTCTATAGAACCCGACATAGAAAGGGAAACAATGACTACCTTTTTTTGGTGTTGTTAGCATTATGGTGGTGCTGTTAAAAGCAAAAACTATGAAAAGGCACTGTTGGTACGGCACACTAGGTAAGGATATTAAAGAATCCTTGCTTAGGCTATAAATCTTGTTGGTGTCTAAATAAATCCATCCACTTTTCCATTCATTCTTGGTGTCATGGACATAAGTTTTCCATTCTATTCTAGTCTTATTCATGCCATGCACCTTTCATAATTCATATGCTCAATACTTTTTATGACTGTAATTAGCATTGCATGCTATTTATGCACTTTATTTCAAAATAAGTGAGTCACATTCATAGCGGGAATTTCAAGCGGGTTTAGGGTTTTAAGGGTTACCCTAACCCTAAACCCGCATGAAATTCCCTCTATGAATGTGACTCACTTATTCTGAAATAAAGTGCATAAATAGCATGCAATCTTAATTGCAGTTATAAAAAGTATTGAGCATATGAATTATGAAAGGTGCATGGCATGAATGAGACTAGAATAGAATGGAAAACTTATGTCCATGACACCAAGAATGAATGGAAAAGTGGAAGGATTTGTTTAGACACCAACAGTCATAGATTTCACCACGGTCAAACTATTAAATACCAAACTATTATGTTTATTCATTTGTTCAGATTGTTTGATAAATGTCGCAAAGAGAGCATGGTTGAGTGGGTGTGGTGTTTATCGTTTGCAAGTATGAGTTAATAGATTTTTGAATTGTATTATTTTTTGCGCATAGGTGTTTTTATTTTGTTGGTCGACAAGTAGTTTTTGTCTTTTGTATCATACAATATGCATATGGCCTATGTTTCAATTTTGGAAAACGTAAAGCACAAGGATTTTGTGCACTCCGCATTTTTTTTTTCAAAGAATGTAATGATTTTTTCTACGTTGGATTTTGACTACAATCATAGAATTGAATTTTACTTTGCATATGCAAATCGTAATGTGTTTGTGCACTACGCATTTGGATTTGAAGTAGTGTTATAGGACTAAATTATTCTTGTGAGATTGGTAGTGGATAGGACAAAAGTAGATTTTGTAGTTTGCGACACATATGCATGAAACACTTGCACATTGCGAATTTTTGCTTTTAGGGAGCATAATGTCTTATGTGATTTTGATTTTGTTTTAGTTGGTGTATGTATTGTTGTAGTTTGTTTTTTATTAAAACTAATTACATTATTTTTTGTTTTTGATACGAAAGTGCTTGTCATATCTTGAAAACAAAGTGGATCATTGATATGGATGTTGTGAGTCAATCATTTTTTTTGTTCAAGAGGATCATAATGATAATGTCCTTAGATCTTTGGAAAACAAATTAAGTTTAGATTTTTCTTTGGATTCGTGCAATTAGAGTATATTTTGGCCTTGCGATATGGAGATGCTTGCCATATGTGTATTCTTGCAACAAACATATGGGACTGGCATAGTGCACAAAATTCAAGCCATTCAAAGCCACTTTGTGCATATGGCATTCCAATCCTGGAAACCAATAATTGTATTTGCAATAAACGATTGTTACTTCCTATGTTAGATTGATCAAAAGTTTCAAAACAAGCCAATGCATATTTTTTTCAACTTTCAATGTATTGGCAAATGACTATGCCATAAATAAACGCAAAGCGAGTGGATCAAATTTCTCAACAAGCAAAAAAGTTATAGCAGCAAACATGATTTCGCCACATGTAGTAGAAAATGTAGCCAATAGATATAAAGTCTAAGTGTATCAAATGCATTTGCTACTGTGTTCCAAGTGTTGTCCAAGTTGCAATATGTGGTTTGCAAATGTGGTTGGATGTTTTGGATGCAATTGTATGTATTTAGCTGTGAAAACACAGGCTCATAGTTGCCAACAACATAAATTGTATCATGGAAAAGAATTGATATTGCAGGATTACATGCATCCTTGTTGAAATGGAAGTACATTGTTTTTTATGTTAAAGACCAAATGCATATTTGTATGTTTAGCCAATATGCTAGCCATTTTAGATAGAATATGTCACCCAAAGGCCATTTTCACCTCTATTGTTGACTTCTTTGGCTGAAAGCCTCATCCATTGAAGATATGTGTTTTTTTCATGTATACTATGCAATTTCGTTAGTAATGTTGGGTGTAAATCAATATCATAGGATCCTAAAGCTATAGTGCAGCAATTGTGAAGGAAATCCAAGAAATTATCCACAATACCACTATGTAGCTCTTTCGATGTATAACGTCAATGAAGCAAAACATGCATTGTGTCAAATAAGTAATCACCAAATTTGTAATTGAATGAGTCAATTCGAAAACAATGCACATAGTGGAAAGATTCATTGATTGATGTGAAAAGTGAATTTGCACTTGGTGTTTAGGTTTCTACTACAATTGGCTATTGTGACATTTTTTGTTTTTTAAGACGATTGTTTGTAATCATGTTGCCAAATCTTGTGTCGAAGGACAAAAAATAGAAATTGTATTAACGCTATTTAGTACAGTAATTACTATAAAACAATGTGCAAAGCTTGAAACGATGAATACATAGAAAGAAGAATTGAACAGGCAATTACTCAGTGTGATCAGCAGCAATGTAGAATTTGTAACTATAGTTTGTGGTTCAACAAAGCCTACAAGGCAAGAAAAAACTCTTAATATGAAAATGCAGAATTTGTAGCTATAGCCTTTGGTTCAGTACTATGCACTAAAAAGTGTACAAGACAAGAACAAATTCTTAATATAAATTCATGTAACTAAAATGAAACTTGTTCTAAGACTATTGAACTGAGTATTGGATATTTGAAAACTGGTGAAAAAGAAAGAAGGTGAAAAAGAAAGAAGCATGATAATATATTACTCACATTGATCAACAATAATGAAAAACATGTCATGATATCACACAATTGGAAATCTTATGTTCTGCAAACCCTACAAAAAATAAAGCAAATAATTTGAGCAATAGCCAATGAATTGAGGTATAGCAAATAAATTGATCAATTTTGGTATCAATCTTGTTGTATTCTTGAATTCTGTGTATGTTTGATCCTAGACACATATATGTGTACACACACACACACACAGAGATATATATATATAGACATACATACATATATATACGTATGTATATACATACATATGTGTTTTAATGCAATAACAACCTTGGAATCTCCAAGCATATTTTGGTTTATCAATTTGTAAATAGCAAAAACTTTGTTAAGTAAAAGGGTAGTATGCTTTATCCATTTGGTGCAAGAAACCAAAGGACAATGTGCAACATCTGACAACGAAAGGATATTATGCTATATCTGTGTACTGCAGAAAGTGAAACTACAAAGTGCAATATGCATGAAAATTTTGTTTTCTCAATTCCTAAGGGGCAGGAGTTTTGCAATGTCCAAGGAAATTTCATTGTCTCAACATGTAACTAGCAACAATGTTCCAAGGTTCATGGAGACTATACTTTACCAAATTCTTGCAACAAAACTATATTTTCAAAATTAAAGTTTTCATTGTTATGATTAAAAACATAAGTGAAGCTTTCAAACATGGACTTTGTTGACTGATTAATAGTAATTAGAATAGAGTAGTTGTGACCAACATCGATGCCTAGATAATCATAGATGTTTCCAAGTTTGTGAGGCTAGCCAATTTCTATAGGCTCCATTTTGCGATCGTGAATACCATCCTGTCAAAGATTTGTTCTCTATCACACTTGATTCATGTAGCAAAACAACGTCGATTACAAGTAATTCAATGCAAATGATCAAGTTATTTTATGTATAACCGCAAGCATAAGTGAAATATTGATTGAAATATGCAGTTACCAACTGCATAGGATATCTTTGATGAATGACAGTGTAATAATATACAAAGAGAAGATAAGAATAATGGATAAAGTACAAATCAATACACTAGTTATGATTCTAAAAGTCCAATGCTTATAATTGTAATCTAGTAGGTTTTTTATATTTAGCTAGAATAGTTTTCTTGCACAAAAAATAGGCTATGATTGTATAAATTCAAATAAAAATTAGAGTCAACTTGTAAATTTAGAAAAAAAACACCTCATAAACTTCATCTCCTATGTATTTATGTATGCAATAGATGATCCCAGTAAGAACCAGTACCTGAGAACAACAAAGCACCTATCAATCTTAATAATAAATAGAAAATTTGTACAACAATGCATTCCAATTTCCAACACTCAGCATTAGAATGAGTTTTAGACAAGGGGTATGAAATACTATGGACAACACCACCTATCCACACAAACATTTGTAGTGAAAGCACGTGTATAGCAACAAAACATTAGCAATAAATAAGCCTATCAAAATTTTCTACAGAACAATGAGACACTCATGCATTTTTCAAGAGTCATGGTGACAGTTTTTTTTTCGCAATGCTAATGTTTTCATGACACTCATTCCTATTAGTTTCTTTCTCGGCAGTTGTGTTGACAATGTTAAATTGGTGCAGGAGCACCCTCATTCTCAAATTTGGGTTTTTATCTTGTTTGGTGTTGTTTGATGTAAATAAGGTCATTTTGGACAATTAATGATCATTTGGAGTCATTTTAGACCATTTTAGAATGTTTTGGAGTCATAATGCAAATGATGTTAAAAAAATTGTAAAAATTGTAAAAATTGTCATTATGAAAGTTGTCAAAAGTGCATTAAGGTTACAACTTTGACTAGGAAGTTAGTTGTGGGTGCTTGGTATTTGGAAAATGCTTGGGAAAGCATAAATACATGTTGTAAACATGAACCCCAAGGTTGGGAAGGTTGGAAAATATGGGAATAAAAATTGGAATAAATTTAGAGCAAATTTTTTGTTCATTTTTCCTGTAACAGTTATGTTATTTCGTGTGGTACAGATCTGTACAAACTTTTTATGACCTACACATGGTATTGTTGGAAAGATAATTGAGTTAGCTTTAATTTAGTTTTGGTTTGGTTAAATTTCATTAATTTGAGATAAATTTATAGCATTTTTTGTAACAGCAGGTCTGAATCTACCCTAGGGTTGCCAGCGAACAAGAAAATTCCATATTTTTTCTTCCCTCCATCAAAAATTTCTAAAAATTGGTGAAAAGTTTTTTTTTTAGGGTATCTAAAAATCCTTTATAGTATATTTCATAGTTTTCCATTTTGATGAAGTTACTAATGAAAGTTTGCTTTGCATTTGGGTGTAGATAGTCCAAAAAAACCATCTTAGAAGTAGGACAGTAAAATTTTGAGCCCCTCCGTACAAATAAACCCTACCTTATTTTTTGATATGTCTAAGAATGGCCAAATGGGTATCCTAAATGGGTCTCATTTTCTATAGATCATGTCTGAGTCAAAAGATATGTCTAATTTTCCTTTTTGAAAGGTTACAAGCAAGAATGAGGGTTTGTGAAGGAAAACCCACTTTTTGATAAACAAAGGCACTTGTTTAAGGTTGTTTTGAGTTTGATTACCCCTGCTTTGCATCATAAATTTTGGGTCTGCTAATGTTTTCCGAATTATTTTAATAAAAGGCAATTTTGGGATTTTCTTTGCAATTTTGTTATTGGTTGATTTTCTTTGGAGTTTTGTGTTTTTTTTAATAAATTTAATTATTCTAAATAATTTAACGAATTCCTAATGTTTTTTTGCTATTGGAAATATTTCATGACTTTTTAATGTTCTTTGATATAGTCGTGTCTTCGCCCCCACTATTTCTCTTGATGCATGGGCTTTTAATGAGGACATTGTGTATTTACTATTTGCACATTTTCATTTATTGTGAATAGACTGAAGTGCATGCATCATTGATGTCTATCTATTTAAGATATGTCCTATGTGCGTAGGTCACATTGTTGATAGTAGTTAACATGTCCAATTGGAAATTGGAATGCATCTTTACATATATTTTATTTAGTATTAATATTGATAGGTGCATTCATAATAGAAGCACTAGCTTACTGCTACAAGACAATCAAAAGATGTAGCTGGTAAACTCAAAAAACACTTTAACCAAATAGGATTTTGGTGCTTGTGATTTTAGGTACATGTTTGAGATGGATTTTTCCAATGCTCGAGAAAGCAACAACGACTAGATTCATGTAAGAAGGATAAATATGTCCCATAGTATATAGCATTGTCATAAAAATGAGTCCAAAAGTGACAACAATTGTCAAATGAGGTAACACATTGTCTCTTGCATCTATCATTATTCGTCAACACCCAGGAAACATTAAAATAAAATTTGAAAAATTTCTACTGCACTTCACATAGATTACATCAACTTCATTAGATAACATCCAAGAATCATATGTCCATAACACATTGTAAGTATGAATTGTATTATGATCACATAATATGATCCCAAATAAATATGATTTGTAATCTAATACTGAATTCATGCAATGGGAAAACCTAGAAAGCTTCATTAGATAAATTGTAGGTTTGTAATACCACATTCATAATCTTGTAAGAAGCATAAGAAGAGTGAATAAGCAAAAATGGGAAAAAGATATTGCATTATTCATTTGAACTTTAATCTTAATCTTCATACTTATACAATTTAGGGAACATATGAAAATTAATGTATAACACGAAACAATAAAAATGTTACTCACATATTAGTTGAACTTTCCAATGCTTGCCTCTACTTCCCCACTAGTGGACACTGTGATAGATGCAAATGCTTGTGCAATTCCAGTTTCGTTTTCTATGATCGACTACAAAACTGGTTCAAAGATAAGCTTACAAACATATGCTATAATGCATTAACTAGAAGTGTTAAGGCTTAAAGGAAATGACATTGCAATTTACCTGGAGGACAATTTATCAAGTTAGTCAACCATACAGAGGAAATAATAGTTAGGTTTTTGATCAATATATTTAACTACCAATACTTATTTTTTGTCCTAAAATTAAGAAATTCTAAAGCCATATGAAGTTGTAATGAAATGAACATTCTAGAACAAACACAAACAAAAGGAATGGCAATGAGTGGGATATGGGAGAATTTAGAGCATTGAATGAACCTTGATCTCTAAATTAGGCATTTGTCAGTCATAGTAAATGCGGAGGGATGCATAAAGCAAGTTACCCAATAGAGGTAACGAAGGAGGCAGTGAGCAATTGCTACTCTAAAGTGGTCATTTAGGGTGGGAAAAGAATGTAATTATGTACATCTATTGCTTACTCAGCAACACATTCCCTCTTCTGCAATACACTATATTGAATGAGCGGAACCCAAACAAAAAGCATCAATACAATCACGGGTTCTACCCTGAACATAAATCCATATTTTAATTTTTTATTTTTGTTTGGTTCAGCTTATTAAGGCATAGTGCATTTTTTTTGCAACAACGTTCTCTGCACTCTACCACACCAAGCATCTCTTTCTCCACATTTCACTCCAATATTTAAAGGCAGCATTTCCCTAAAACAACAAATTTATTATATATACATATACAATTACATGTATATATATATGCATACACATTTACATATGTATATATACATATACATATACATATACAATTATATATGTATATATATGTATATATATGCACATACATATACAATGGAAATAATCATTTGCTCGACAAACTTAAAACTTCACACCATAAGCTATTAATGATGGTTGCACTTCAGTCTATTCACAATAAATGAAAATGTGCTAATAGTAAATGTACAATGTCCTCGCTAAAACGCCATGCGTCGATAGAAACACTGGGCGCGAAGAAACGACTATATCAAAGAACATTACAAAGTCATGAAATATTTCTAATAGAAAAAAAAACATTAAGAATTCATTAAACTAATTAGAAAAATTAAATTGATCAAAAAACAAAACCACGAGGAAAATGGCAACACCCAATGGCAAAATTGCAAAGAAAACACCAAAATTTCCTTTTAATAAAATAATCTCGAAAAGGGGCGGTGGGCCTAGCTCAATTGGCTAAAGCATCATGTTGCAGTAAAGTGGTCAAGAGGTCTAGTCTCCCCACCATCCCCATGGTGCTCGAGGGCATGTCATGCCAACACCACCGGTCACATGAAAAATGTTTACCAGGCGCACTACAATTTATAGGGGGACATATACCCGACCGATTCCTGTAATCTAAAAAAAAAAATCCCCAAAAAAACATATATATACATACATAATTACATATATATATATACACACACATATACAATTACATATATATACATATACAATTACATATATATACATATACATATACAATTACATATTTATACATATACACATACAATTACATATGAATATGCATATACATATAGAATTACATATATATACATATACATACACAATTACATATGTATATATATATACATATACAATTACGTATATATACATATACATATTGATCATGGATAATGGTGAGATAAAAAATGGAATAGATAAGTAATACATGTTGTCATAATAACTTCATGTTGTTGTAGCACTTAGTATTATGCATGATGATGTAAGAGACCATGATGACTATGAGTCATGTGAACATGGATTGATGGAAAACATATGAATGATGACAACAACTGTGGCAGTGTGATTGGTTAAACACCAAGAATAGAAGCAAAATAAAACATAAACCAAAGATAAAAATAAATTAGAATATGTAAAGATCATGCATCATATGTTGGAAAAATAAATGTGTAGCACAATTCCAAAAACCTATGAAAGAAATGACACTGTAGCAAAAGCTAAGCTTCAAGCACATATAATTGATTTGAGAGTTTTGAAATGAAATATCCTAGATACTTAGTTTGCATGTAATTATTAAAGCTATTAGAACAGTCATTATGCTAAAAGTATTATGTTCTCTTCTTTTCATATCTAATATCATAGAATCCACAAATGCATAAACTAGTTCAGAACATACCTTTTCACATTGTTATAGCAGTATATCCTTGTCTTCAACAAAAGAAAGATACCAAACAATAAACATCTGGCATAGACCCCTGCAAAATCAAAGACCATTGCAACACAAACTGTGTCATGCTTCTAAATAAATGAGGCTTGAACATCACACGTGTATTTGAAATGTGGTTATAGACAATATACATTATGTAGCAATTTTATCTAACAACTTTTAAAACCGCCTTCTATATAGTTTGTTTGTTTCAAAGGCTAATATTGTTTAGTATTTGCTTCACGCAGGTATGCATAAATAGTAGGTACATGCCTTCGCTAATATATGAACATATATATACATACATACATATATATGTATACATACAAATACACACACACACACACACATATATTTACATACACACACATATATATATAGATACATACATATATACATATACATATACATACATACATATACATATAAACACATACATATATACATACATACATATATATATACACATACATATACATATATACATACACACATATATATATACATACACTCATATATACACATGTATTCACAATAAAAGAAATTGTGCAAATAGTCAATGCACAATGTCCTCATTAAAATGCCACATGTCAATAGAAACAGTGGGTGTGAAGACATGACTATATCAAAGAACATTACAAAGTCATGAAATATTTCCAATAGAAACAAAACATTAGCAATTTGTTAAATTAATTAGAATAATTAAATTTATTAAAAAAACAAAAAACCCCTAGGAAAATCGCAACAGCCAATAACAAAATTGCAAAGAAAAGGCCAAAATTGCCTTTTAATAAAATAATCCTGGAAACATTAGCATGGACGCTTCCCAAGGAAAAGGAATTGAAAATGTGTTGATAGTAAATGCACAATGTCCTCGCTAAAACACCACGCGCCAAAAGAAACATTGGGCCCGAAGACATGACTATATCAAAGAACATTACAAAGTCATGAATATATATATATATGAGTATACACATAAATATATATATATATATATATATATGTATGTATATATACTTATACATATATATGCATACATATATGTATGTATGTATGTATGTATACTTATACATATATATACATATATATTTATATGTATGCATATATACTTATATATATATATATATATATGTAGACATGAACCCATGATTTTGTTTTAATAAACTAAAGTGCAATTGGCATCCATGCATGGAAAAGGAAACATTAATTGCATTGTTAATGGTTGCTAATACAACAGTCAACATTAATGAATTATGATGTTAAGTGTTTAACTGAACAGTAAAAATTAACCCATAAAAGCACTCAATGATAGCAAACAACAGATATACAAACTAAGGAAAGTCTCCCTTTTTAGTTCCAACACAATAGCTATAAACCCTCTCATGAGACACAAATTTCACCCTGGTTCAATGTTTTGAGCAAATGAATAAATAATACAAATAACCATTTGCTTGACAAACTCAAAACTCAACACCATAATCCATTAAAGGTGACTGCACTTGAATCTACTCACAATAAATGAAAATTAGATATAAATAAATGCAAAACATGATTGCACACACAAGAACCTTTTGCTTGACAGCCATAAAACTTAACACCATAATCCATTAACAGCGACTGCACTTGAATCTATATATGTGTGCTTGTGTGTGTGTATGTATATGTTTATATATGTATGTATGTATGTTTATATACATATATATAAACATATACATATATATACATACATATATATACATATATATATACATACATATATATAAGTACATATACATATATATACATACATATATATAAGTACATATACATATATATACATACATATATATATATACACATATATATAGACTCAAAACTCAACACCATAATCCATTAATGGCAACTGCACTTGAATTTATTCACAATAAATGGGAATCAGATCTAAATAAATGCAAAATGCAGTCGTACACACAAGAACCTTTTGCTTAACAGTCATAAAACTTAACACCATAATGCATTAATGGCAACTGCACTTGACTCTATCTACAATAAGTGAAAATTAGATCCAAATAAAAGCAAAATGCAGTCACACACACAAACCACATGAACTCAAATCATTATGAATTGATAAATTCCTTCCCTTCATTGCTCCAAACAATAAATTGCAATTGGAAAAATACAAAACCAGGAACAAAATATCAACTTCCAATGACAAAATTACAAAAAAATAGCACAATATTCATTTTAACAGTTCCAAATACACATCTTCAACAAAAGTCTTATTTTTTCAAGATATCCATGATGTACATGCATCAAAACATCCATGATACATCAGATATATCTTCAATAGATAGACATCTTTCAACATATATGACTGTTTCATGAACACACAATTAATTTGGATTGGAAAAATAGAAAACCACGACCAAAATATCAAAAGCCTATCAGGAAATTACAAGAATATAGGTCAAACTCCATATTAAAAACTTAGATGTTACAACAACATATCAATTGCAATTGGAAAAATTCAAAACCAAGAACAAAATATCAATTGTGAATGAGGAAATTGTGAAACAAAAGTACAAACTTCATTTTAACAGCTCGAAATACACATCTTCAACAAAATTTTCATTTGTTCAAGACATGCATGATGTACATGCATCAAAAAATACACAATACATCAGACATGACTATATCAAAGAACACTACAAAGTAATCAAATATTTCCAATAGCAACAAAACATTAGTAATTGGGTAAATTAATTAGAATAATTAAGTTAATTAAAAAAAACAAAGCCATGAGCAAAATGGCAACAACCAATGACAAAATTGCAAAAAAAAGGCCGAATTTTACTTTTAATAAAATAATCCTAGAAACATTGTCATAGCGAGCAACAAACATTGTCAGCACAATTTCTGAGTAATGCATTAATAGGCATGAGTGCAGTGAGAACATTAGTTATATATACAATATGTGTGTGTACATATATGTATATATGTATGCGCATGTATATACACCCATACATATATATAGCTTAACATGAACCACCAAACTATTAGAAGTAAGCTATAAAATCAAATCCAAAACAATGAAGCACAAATCAGCATAGAAGAAATTGGATGCAAACAAACAAAACAAAGTATACCTTTATTCCTTCATTGATTGAGCTTCATTGCTCTTTTCTCCTTCGCTTTTGAAGCTTTTTGATATGTTGCGCTCAAATTTTGGAGTGCACAAATCAATTGACTTAAGACAATAATAACAATGAAATTTTGAAGATAGTGGTTGTAATTATGAAAAGATGAATGTCAAATTTATAGACAAAGTTCATAAGACGGATGGATGAGATTGAATAGAAGATCGACATAAGATATTGAATGAGAGAATGTGCAAAGGAAAGTTGCTCATTTGAAAAATGCAAAATGTAAGAAGGATGGAAGAGAAAAGTGAATGAGAAAATAGAAATATGTAAGAGATGAGTCGAGAGAACAGCGGAAAGTGGAAGAGTTAACTAAAAGAAAGAGGCAGTCAAGTGAAAAAGGAACTAAAGAAATTGAAGAGTTAACCGAAAAAGAAAACAAAGAATAAAAAAGTTAAGTAAAGAGGAAATTGTGAGAGAAAATAATTAGAATAATTAAATAATTAAAATTATTTAATTATTAAAATGTGAAAAAGACTAGAATTGGGTTCAGTTGAAAATTAGGGTTAGACAAAATTAGAGTTAGTAAGAAAATGCTCTTGCAGGCTCGGGACAATTTTAAGTGTTTATATTTTACCCCTCTTTGAGATAATGTGATTTTTAGCATTTTCTGAAAGAAAAATTAGGAAAAATTTTAATCAGGTCTTGCCCCTATAGAAATGGGATTATGATGCCTTCTCAAGAAAATTTGGAAAAAAATCGAGGCAAATTTACTAATAAGATGATTTAATGTGTCTGGACGGAAGAAATATTAGCTAGAAGAAAAGGTTAGTAAGAAGGGAATAACAATTACTTTGATCAATATCGGATGTGGAGAAGATTAATTGATTAGGATAGAATGGATAGAAGAAATATTAGATAGAAGAAAAGGTTAGTGAGAAGGGAGGAATAGTTAATGTAAATGGATGAAGAAAAAAGAAGTGATGAACATATTGTCATAAGCCTTGACAAGTGCACATTTATCAACATTGAGCATTTTTATCTTGCAAATAGATGACATACACTGAGATATGAAAAAACTATGGTGTGAAATGTTATCACTTTATGTAGACTGGACACATTGTAGACAAGGAGTTCCATGACTCGTACTAGGAACTTAATTTCCCCAGCCATATTGTAGACAAATTTTGCACTTATCTAGACCTAAATTTCATTTAATAGATTGAACTCTTGTTGACATGCATGCATGACAGACCAAAAATTAGTTGCATTGTTAATGGTGGCCAATAGAGAATTCGACATTTATGAATTATGGTGTTAAGTCTTTAACTAAACAACATACATGAACCTATTAAAGCATTGAATGATAAGGAACGAAAGAGATTAACCCATTAGAGGGACATAAAATATATGAAATGACAATGTAAAAGATATAGGAACTTTTAAACATGTTCTTTTTTGACAGATTGTTTGATGAGGATCAAGTATGTGTTTGTCGACGGCCTTAAAAATCGACACCACAATCCATTAGTCAATGACACCACACATCAACAGAAACACTCGGTGCAAAGACACAACCTTATCAAAGAACATTACAAACCCATGAAATATTTCCAATATATTTACAATTTGAGCAAATGAATAAACAACCCAAATAATCCTTTGCTCCAGAGGCTTAAAACTTCACACCATAAGCCATTAATGACGCCTGTATTTCAGTCTAATATTTTTTTCCAATGCGAACAAAACATTACCAATTGATGAAATAATTTTATACGCAGACATTTTGCACTTATTTAGACCTAATTTTCATTTCCATTTAATAGATTGAAGTGCAGTTGGCATGCATGCATGCAAAGAAAAGATTAGTTCCATTCTTAATCGTGGCCAATAGGGAGGTCGACATTAATGAGTTATGGTGTTAAGTCTTTCACTCCACAAGAGAGACTAACCCATAAAAGCACTAAAAGACAGGGAAGAATAGACATTAACCCATAAAATGCAGAGAAGAACAAACACTAGGCATTAACACATAAAATGTAAAGATGTAAAAAACTATAAAACGACACTACAAAAGATATAGGAATTTACAAATGCCTCATTTTTTGCTTCCAATACAATAGACATAAACCCTCTCAACAAACACAAATTTTAGCCTCATCAAACAATCTGAGCAAATGAATAAACACAAATAATATTTTTCTCGACAGACTTAAAACTTCACACCATAAGCCATTAATGACGCCTGCATTTCAGTCTATTCACAATAAATGAAAATGTGCAAATAGTAAATGCACAATGTCCTCATTAAAATACCATGTGTCAATAGAAACAATGGGTGCGAAGACACGACTATGTCAAAGAACATTAGAGAAGTCGACATTAATGAATTATGGTGTTAATTCTTTAACTCCACAAGAGAGATTAGCCCTTAAAAGCACTGAAAGATAAGGAAGAATAGACATTAACCCATAAAATGCAAAGAAGAACAAACACTAGACACTAATGCATAAAATGCAGAGATGTAAAAAAATATAAAATGACACAGTAAAAGATATAGGAACTTGCAAATGCCTCATTTTTTGCTTCTAATACAATAGACATAAACCCTCTCAATAGACAGAGATTTCAGCCCCATCAAACAATAAAGAAAATGAACGATGCTTGCACTTCAGTTATACCAAGACATTTTCCACTTATTTAGACCTAATTTTAATTTTTATTTAATAGATTCAAGTGCAATTGCCATGCATGCATGCAGGAAAAAGATTAGTTCCATTCTCAATGGTGGCCAGTAGAGAAGTCGACATTAATGAATTATGGTCTTAAGTATTTAACTCAACAATAGAGACTAACCCATAAAAACATTCAAACATAGGGAAGAGCAGACATTAACCCATAAAATGCAGAGATGTAAAAAACCATAAAACAAAATGTAAGAGATATAGGAACTTACAAATGCCTCATTTTTTGCTTCCAATACGCTAGACATAAACCCTCTCAATAGACATCGATTTCACCCTCATCAAACAATCTAAGAAAATGACCAAACAATGCAAAAATGATAGCATTAAAAATATAGGAACTTACAAACGCCTCCTTTGTCGCTTCCAACACCATAGATGTAAACCCTCTCAATAGACACAAATTTCAACCTCATCAAACAATCTGAGCAAATGAATAAACAACAAAAATAATCCTTTGCTCGATAGACTTAAAACTTCATACCATAAGATGTTAATGATGCATGCACTTCAGTCTATTCACAATAAAAGAAATTGCACAAATAGTAAATGCATAATGTCCTCGTTAAAACGCCACACATCAACAAAAACACTAGGTACGAAGACACGACTATATCAAAGAACATTACAAAGTCATGAAATATTTCCAATAGCAATAAAACATTAGGAATTCGATAAATTAATTAGAATAATTAAATTTATTAAAAACAAATAGAAAACCCTGAGGAAAATCGTGACAACCAATGACAAAATTGCAAAGAAAAGGCCAAAATTTCCTTTTAATAAAATAATCACAGAAACATTAGCATGGATACTTCCCGAGGAAAAGGAATTGAAAATGTGTCGATAGTAAATGCACAATGTCCTCGTTCGAACACCACGCATCAATAGAAACATAGGGCCCGAAGACATGACTATATCAAAGAACATTACAAATTCATGAAATATTTTTGATAGCAACAAAACATTAGGAATTCGTTAAACTAATTTGAACATTTTAATTGATTAAAAAAAACACAAAACTACGAGGAAAATCGTGACATCCAATGACAAAATTGCAAAGAAAAGCCAAAAATTGTCTTTTAATAAAATAATCTCAGAAACATTAGTAGTCCTGAAATAAAACATTGTTCGCACGACTCCTGAGGAAGCAACTAATAGGCATGAGCATGGTGAAAACATTAGTCTCCTGCCTATAAAGGCAGGGACTAATAATTGGATGCTCACATCATAAGAAGTGGATTTGAATTGAATATTATTTTACACATTTTAAAAGTGGGAGCAAATTGGATGTATACAAAGTGTTTGATATAATGGTCTTGAGAAATGTGCATTTATAGAAAGTTGTGATATTAGATTGTATATGGAATGGTTATGAGGTTGAGGATATGAAAAGTTATGATATATCATATTATACTTCTACACGAAGTGAAAAACTCCTTAGTCCAACCCTCACTTGCCTGAGTTTTTCCTTGAGAGAAAGAGTGACTTGGTGGGTACCTCTTAGCAAGGATCCAATGTGGGTGTTGTTTAGAGTGTGACTCATTCACATTTGCTTGATTCATTTCTTACCATCATATACTTTTGTGAATGCAATGTGAATTTCAAATCCTTTTAGATGAGCTAGTTCACATTTTCCACTTCTCTTCATTCTACCTCCACTTCTCTCTATTTGCATCCATTCTAGTATTTTATGGTACTTTTGGTACCCCTAAGATATGTCAAAATCAAATAGGGCTCAAGGGTAGGTTCCCTCCAATAAACCTTTGACCCTCACATTTGATAGGCATCTTTCACCAAACCTAATGGTGTCAATCTCCACTCTCTATGATTTCAAAGACACCAATTCATATGTTGGAATACATGAACCACCTAGCTTTGTTACCTATGACCACTAAACTTGTAGTAGAGATATCATTCTCCAGTTGAATCAAAATCAAGGTAAAGCATGTTGAGTTCACATTCTATCCAAAATATACCAAAAATATTGTCTTATCATGAGATATAGAGACACAACCACCTAGTTGGACAATGAGGTGGGTTTCCTAAAAATAAATTTACAAGAGGCTTGTGAGGCTTGATAATACCTACATACTACCTACCAAGTTGAATGGTCTACAAAACACTAGATGTTGTTGGAAAAAAAGCTATAAGAATGAACAAATGGGCCACCCAATGCCTAGTGCAATACAACCAACCTCAAAGTGGTGAGTTGCAAGAATGAAGAGTAAAGAAACTTCAATGCTTGCATAACTTATAGCCACCTTAGTCTAATGGATCATGATGCTTGATACTAGAGGTGCCAGACAACCTATTTAGGACAAAGTAGAGGAAACTCTTAGATCGCCAAGGTGGAAACCACATACTAATCATTTCACTATGGCTAGAGTTAATCAAAGATAGGGGAAATTCAATTATCCCCTACAATTTCTATTCTTAGAATTCAAGCGATGAGGTGTTTGTGCCTCCCTAACAACAAGGATTTTACAATATATAGCCTAGTGGAATTCCCACAATGCAAAATTTCATGGCACCTCTAGGATATCAACCAATGAGCACACAACAAATGTATCTACTCATACTTGGATACTAAACCAATGTTTAATTTCAAGCTTAATCTACATCACAAGTCCCTCCCATGGGGCCCATGTTTGTAAAAGTGGCACCTATTATAAAAATCACCTTCTCAAGGACTTATCTTGAATATTTAAAGGAACCCCTAGACTTCAAGTTTCATTGCATCTTATTGACATGTCCCCTTTGTGATTTTCCAAAATTAAAAAGGGAGGGAGACCCAAATTCATAAATTAAAGTGTACATGATACTAGTAAGGGAACTCCTCCCTTGGGATGGAGTTGTGGCCAAAATCTAACCCTCAAAGGGATTGCTTTAGATTGGTATTGTTACCTCCATGAAGATTCAATACATTATTGTCAACAACTCATTGGTGAGTTTTTCTTAGCATTTTATCTAAATAAATAATTGGCAAGGACACGAATTTGAGAATTCGTAAGCATGAAGTAGGATGCTACTGATTTTTTGGTGTACTTCATCACATGTTAGAAGCAATTCCTCTATGCATTGACAAGTGCACCTAACATGGACCATCAATAATTGCCTAACCTCTTTTTGCATGCCCTCACTAAGTACATTAGAAAGAATGTTCAAAATTTTCCTTTAAATCCTAAAAATAGACCTTGAAAAGTGTTAAGAATCATCTAGACGACCATCAAAGTTGGGTGAAGAACTTATGATTTGAGTGAAAGACTCATGATCACACAAATCAATGACAATGGTGTAAACAACTCTTGTGTTGTAAAAATAAAAAAATAACGCTATCAAAACAATATATAGGGTTACAATCATCGTGTTGAGGCCGAATCTTCTTATATTGGCATTAAAGCTACTTTTGATAGGGGATTCAAAAAAGTCTGCATTAAGGGTGATTCACTTAATATAGTGAATTTTTTGCAAGGTTTTCATAAGCTGAGCCAAACAATCAAGTCACTTATCAATGACTCCCTTATGATGGTGAGATCTTTCAAAGAAGTATGGTTCTCCCATATCTTTAGGGAAGGAAATTACCTCATGGATTTTTTTGCCAATGAGGAAATAAATCTAATGAATACCAAGACATGGGAAAGGTACTCTTCTCTTCCCGAGAGGGCTAAATCATTATTGCAACATGACTGCCAGTTATGATTATTTGGACGGGGGCGATTGGGTTGTGTTTATCACCCCCCTCTTCGCACGTTTTATGGATTGTTTTTGTGCCCATTCCCAAAGCTATCCACATCTCTAGAAAGTTCTAGTTTGAGAAGAGGAGAAAGGGAAGAAAGGTTTGGTTTGTGTTGAGAAATTTTAGCAGTGCAGACATGGGCGAAGATAGGAGTAGGCTCGAGCCCATTTCCTATGATAAATGGAAAAATAATCCTAAGGTGTGGAGGATTCTGGAGAAGGATAACTTTACATCATTCATGGAAATTCTACATGGTTTTGACTGTGATGTCTCTAGTCTATTTGTTTGAAGCTGGCACAATAGGAGCTTGAAGGTTAATGGCATTGAATTCCCTATCACTAAAGATTCCATTGCCCACATTACTAGTCTGCAGACTCAGGGGGGTAAGTTTTTTAAGGAGAGAAAATACAATGAGGATGCGATGGACCAATTCTTCAAGGGAAAAGAGGAGGACTTGGTTAAGCTCTTGTCCTGGGATTACGATAGGCTTTCAATCAAAAAAATTTGGGATGAATTTTTTGAAGTATTAATGAGGTATGTCAACCTCAATGGTCATTTTTCTACTATTTTTGGGTACCATTTTACCATCCTAAATACCTTCAGACATAATCACTTGGTCTCCTTTCCTTTCTTTCTCTTAACTTTTTTGGAGGTGTTTCTATTTATGCACACCTTAAAAATCATCACACCTCGTTCTTCACAAGGGTCTCATTATGCTCATCATCATTATGTTAAGGCCAATTCCTCATCTAAAACTATCAAAGGATGTTAGGAAATAACTTGCACAATAGAAGAATATGATATGAAATATGCTGCAAATACTTGATAATAACTAAGAATAACAAGCCACTTCGAGGGGGCAAACCTCCAAATATCTCTAATGAGAACACACTTCACACTTGATGATGAAATAAGACTCACAACCTCCTATATATACCTATTTATGCCAAGGATATCACCTAGGCTGACTTAGACACACCTATATAAGACTTAGGTCGACCTAAACAACTAAATAACAATATACTAATGATAATATGACTTAATAGAGAGTTAAGATAGCCACAAGCCGACTATTCATAACCCGATGTACAATAATATTAAGGGCGTAGCAAAGGAAATGAGAAGGGTCAAACTTTTACGGTGATTGAAACCCCAACATTAGGCTTAGATATAGAGGATGCAAGGGATGATGATTGGAATGTGGAGGAGAAGAGTAAGGTGGATGTTGTTGTATTTTTGTCTTCTCCTTCTGATTCTCCCCATATCAAGAGGAAGAAAGGGGGTCAGAAAAGGAAAGTTCCCAATAAGAGGTCGAAGAAGTAGGGGTTGGGTTCTAGCAGTTCTGAGACTAGTGAGAAGGATGATTTACAAAAAAAGGGGGCCAATCGCAGCAAGTGAAGGTCCTAGGTTGCACCACTAGTAGATGTCTTCATGGTGATGGAGGATTTCCCTTCCTAGCAGTTGTCTCAACAAGCTATTTTGGTTGAAAAGGGAAAAGAAAAGGTCATGGATACTATAGTCAAGGAGGTTGATTCAGGTAAGAAAAAGTGTGTTGCTAATGTTCATCCCCTCTCTAAGGACTTCTCCTTCTTGGATGAGGATAACACTTCTATGTTGGAGCTTCTCAACATGGATAGGAATGGTGCTACATGTAACTTTAAACTTGCAAAATGGGTGATGAAATAATTTAATAAAGTTAATAAATTAAGATCAAAAGTTTAAAGGAAAATTATGCAAATCAATCCAAAGGGGCAGCCTTTGACTTGCTCATTGAAAGACTGTTGACTTGGAAAGCTCATTCTTTGATTTTAAATCAGAATGTGGGAGTCGCCTCCAAGAGATGGACATAAAAGTAAAGGAGATCCAAGATGACATATAGAAGTTATTACAAATCATCAACATGTCTATTAAAAATAGTGTCGATTCTTTTAAGGTGTTGTTAAATAATTTAGTCAACTCATGGAGGATTAGATTTATGTTGTTGGGGTGTAGGTGAAAGGTCCGGCCACCAAGGAGAAGGGAAAGAATCCAACAAAGGATGAGGACAAAGGGCCAAGTGCTAGGACTAGGGGCAGTATGAGAAAAACCTATGAGGAAGAGAAAAATGAATTGATTTCTATGGTTAATGTGTGATCGATTTTATGTGTATCAAATGTATATTAAAAACAAATCAAAACACACTGATAAAAAATTATATCAAAAAAATAAAATAAAATACAAAGAATACAAACTCAATATTTAGTTGTTGATGTCGTCCTATCGTCCTCTATCTCTAGTGTTTTTGTCGATTCCAGCTTGCTCTCAGATCTTGTGCTAGGCTCAACAAATGGTCTTCCTAGAGAACGAGATTGAAGATAAATGCATGCTAATACTATGTTAAGATTAACATGCTATGATTATTAAAATGAAAGATTATGACAATATGCTGATAATGATGATGCTAAAATGCCAGAATACTATAATGCAACTATTCTCGAATGTGCATGTTGTAAGTTGTAGGTAACCAATGCTTGGATTCACAGGGATATTTATAGAGTTTTTGAAAGATTCTGATTGGCTGAGGTGATCAACGGTTGTGAAAATTCCTGGCAGATCAGACGATCGAAGATGGATGAGACTGGAGAGAAAAATAGAAGAAAACATAAAGCAGGATTTGTTTCCTTTTTCGTGTAAGAGATAAGATGAGATGATAAAGATGAATTGTAAAAATCATCTTTTTATGAGATTTTGGAAAGATTTTGAAGATAAATAATGAATTATAAAATTCAATTATTTATTTATGGGTGTTATGGAAGATTTTTCTTAATTAAATAAATCATTTAATTAAGATTTGAAAAGTGACATGTAGAAAGATGATAAAGATGAATTGTAAAAATCATCTTTTTGTGAGATTGAGAAAAAGATTTTGAAGATAAATAATGAATTTATTAAATTCATTATTCATTTACGAGTGATATGGAAGATTTTTTCTTAATTAAATAAAATATTTAATTAAGATTTGAAGAATAATGGAGGATTTCATAATTAAATAAAATATTTAATTATGATTTGAAAAGATATGAAAGATATTTAATTAAATTGTTTAAGAAATGACATGTGGATGAAATTAATTAAATAAAATATTTAATTAATTAGAAGAAAGATTTGAATAGAAAGATTTAAATTTAATTAAATCAAAAGACTTAATTAAATTCAAAAAGGTGATAATTAATTAAAATAAATAAAGAGTATTTATTTAATTAATTAAGTAGACATATGAATGTGAAATAATTAAATAAAGCGAATTTACTTAATTACGGTGGAAGAATAAAGTGAATGAACAATATAATTAAATTAATTAAATTTAATCATATGTAGAGGGCTTTAGAGGATTAATTAAATTAAAAAATATTTAATTAAATGCCAGGATTAGACATGACCAATTTTATGCATATACATTTTTCCCCTCTTTGAAGTGATGTGTGAAACACATTGCTTCAAAGAAAATATTCCTGCTTTTGAAATTTGTTGTGTTTGATTTTTCCCATGATTGAAAAATATTTAACTAATATGCCCCTGATTTGAATTTGATATGTTTCTGATTGAAAGATGTTGTCGATATTAATGATGCCCCCCTGGGAGATAAATCACTAATGATGAAAATGTTGATTTATGATAAAATTTGGATGATGAAAGGGATGTCGTGATTTAGCTTCTGATAATTGATTAAAAGCTACCCCAGATTGAAAATAACAAAATGTCACCAAAAAATCACCTTATTTGACCCTTAAAAGGGAAAAGGGTAAAAAGGACAAGTCATTTTCATCTTTTCACTTTACTGATTATGTGCTCTGACGATGACTTGACGAAATGGAGATTCCCCACCACAGGCATAGATTTGAGTGGGCCCAATGATATCAGAGACCAGCCGCATATGGACCACCAGTGAGTCAATTTGATCCTTTGTGCTTTGAAATTTTTCATCTTTAGTTGATTTGGGATGTTTTTACGCGGATTTAGGATTTTAGCAGTTTGTTTAAGTGCTTTTAGGGAATAGAATAGCGCATTTGAGGTTTCCTTTAGCACATATAGGAAATACTTTAGTGCTTTAAGGATTTAGGTATATTAGCGCATGCGATAGGTGAAATAGCGCATATAGGAGGGCGATAGAACATTTGGTACATTAGCGAATATAGGACACATAATGGCACTTTTAGGGTTTTTGCGCATCGAGTAAATGAAATGGCGCATTCGATTAGGGATTTAGCGCATATAGGATGTGATTTAGCACTTTGAAGGCACAGAATGATGCATTTGAGATTTTAGCGCATTTGGGAGAAACTGTCACATCCCTTACATTGAGACTATATGTTGGTTACGTATTTCAAATGCAATATTAGTTGCAAATAACTTCTTTCATGTGATTATGACATTGGGAATGAATAGTTGTTCTTTTATCGTAACTGTAATGTTAACGGATTTCTTATCTTGCCAGTGAATTTATTGTTCATGATAAGTTGAATGCGATTAAGTTTAAATGCATATTATTAAGCCGTTGAAAATGATCTAATCCATAATCCTTGTCAGTGGATGTAGGATTGCCGATGCCGTGAGGAAAAGGGAAATATCATCAGGGAGAGGGCGTGGTTAAAAATGGATCAATTTTATCATCAATTTAGAGTTGGTGTAAGACAATTGTGTCGATGTCATAACCTTGGCCATAAGTAAATTAAAATAATTATTGATTAAGAAAGTCAATTAGAATATAAATCAACAATCACCTTTAAAGGAGATTTCAAATGGTGATTAGTTAGTAAATTAAAATAATAGATATAAATTAAAATATTTATTAATAATATACTTTTGTTGGTTGAGCGAACCAATTCTTAGTATATTTATATACAATTGCAATAGTTATAAAATAAATAATTAAACAAGGTAGCTATAATTCTATTCGGTCAATCTTGATATAAAACTAAAGTGGGGATTAAAAATAAATCTAAAGTTAAAAATTAAAGGAATGTGTGTTTAAGCCAAAGGTGGTTTTGAAGGTGGAAGTCTTCCGCCATCTTTCCATAGTGAAGTACCGACCAAGATGGAAGACGAAGGGACGTAGCGGCTTTTGTAATCTTGGAACGGAGGTTTCAAGAGGCAAGGATATTAATTTGGAGGTTCTTCATCGT
This sequence comes from Sequoia sempervirens, assembly GCA_007258455.2. Lineage (NCBI taxonomy): Eukaryota > Viridiplantae > Streptophyta > Pinopsida > Cupressales > Cupressaceae > Sequoia > Sequoia sempervirens. The sequence goes on from VDFB02047230.1 coordinate 88,130,006, forward strand.
CAAGGGGATCCACTTCTTAGACTCGAAATCGGTTCCTTCCATCCACCTTCGATCTCTTCTGAGGAAAATCGTAGTTGAGTCTTCCGCACCTATCAAAGGAGAATCCAATGCTCGAAAAGCATTCACTTTCACCTCTTCAAAAGCTCTATACTCATTCCATTTTTTCGTCCTTTCTCCATTCATGCTGGCAACTTCGTCAGTTTCATCCTTGATGGTTCCCTGTTAAAGTTGTACGTAGTAGAATCTGATAAATGGTTCGCAATTTAATTTCATGGGAGGCGGTGGTTCCTAAATTCTGAATTCACAACTTTGCTTCTCTTGTTTGGAAACATTGGTGGCATCATGGCTTGGTGGGTTTTGCAGAGGGAAGAGTTGGGACTTAAAGATTCGAATCTCTCTTTCCAAGCAAGACTAGCGTAATACTTCACTGAATATAATTTCAACAATGAATTTAGTATGTGGTCTGCTTAGATTAGAATAGTAAACTCTCTATTCTTACTCTACTATTTGAAAGTAAAGAAAATTTCTTTTTTTTAATATTCAATTATCTTCTGGGTCGGTTTCAAAGAATTTTCTTCGAGAACCAGAATCTTGTTATGTTCTTGATTTCCAAATTTCACTGTCTTGAATAAACTTTTGAATTTGGGTTCAGTTTGAACCATTTGAAAAATTACTTAAAGATCTTGTTCTATCTGGCTTAACCGAGAACTCATCACTCTAAGTAGTAGTTGATTTGGAGCTCTTCCTTGCTCACCCGGGCCTTAGTAGGTATTATATGTGAGTCTCAAAATCTCTCGTTGTTGAATCAATCTCATAAACTTGAAGGGTATGATTTAACCCCGAATTAAAGGAAATGATTAATAAACCAGTCAATGTAACTTAAACATGAGACCAAGACAAGGAATTGAATGATAAGGTCTGAAGAACTACTTAACTGAATATGAAATTCGGTGCATGAGTAAACAATCTTTGTTAGAGAAAACAGATAGCCTATAAGGAGGTGGTAGATGTTAATGTTGAGACTCCCTCACCCAATGATAAAATTAGCAGATTAAATTTTAAATGAAGAGAAAAGTTTTGGAACCTAGTCTCTCATTCTATGATTACATAGGATATCAGCTTAACCTTAAACCAAGAGAAAATATTTTGAAACAAGTTATGGTAATAAGAGTAACTTCAGCTCAGCCATGTTCATCTCATGACCTACCTTGCTTAAGGATTGAGGGTAGCTCCTTCTCAACAAATTTCTTTTCATCTACCATCTTTGTTTGTAAAGTAGTTTGCTATAAAAGAGGTGGAAGGATAAGAGTTCTCTCTCTCTTAAAAGGGTTGGATTAAGGAAAATAACTTAATTTTAAGAAAATATCATTTAATAGATTACTGTGATATTATACCTTATGGTTACTGAGAGTGTTGACGGCACAGGAGTGCTAGAGATGTTGACACAGTAGTGCCAGAGACATTGGCACAGGAGTGCCAGAGATGTCGGTACAGGGGTGCCAAAGACATTGGCACAGGAGTGCCAGAAATTATTAAAATCCTTGGCCAAGGTATGATGCCAGTTAGGCAATTGTCAACTATCATGATCCAGATATACTTCTGGTCAGAATGATCCTTCTAGTTAGGGGGTACCTATAGAGGAGGGATCGACCAGTGGTATAGGACCATGACACCAGGCTCAGAGACATGATGATAATTGATCCATGTTGATTACCCTCATGAAGGGTGGGTTCTTCTGTTGAAGAAACTCGGGAGACCAGTAGGTCTTGGTTGGGCGGTAAAGCCCCTGATGATAATTCTCTTTCCCTCGATAAAGATTTCCAAGTATGAGAGTATGGAAATGATGTCAAATGTATTTCTTCCTCTCACGTAAATCCAGGTACATGCAATGGTAATTGAATTTCTATTTCATCTATGCCATGAATGCTATTCTTTATGTTAATGATCATTGTAAGATTCTCAGATACTTAGTGAGATAGTTACTTGAATTTATTCAGCTGTTAAATTGTTTCATAGCTGTAGTAATTATTCGTTATCTTCTAGAAGCAAAGAAAAGTAATTATTATTCTTCTACAATTTCCTGTTAGATGTTTATAGTTAATAGTTTCTTTTCTGCTGAAAATGAAATTAAAAGTTAGTTGATGAAGTGTATAATGTAACGACATCTGAATTAGTTGATGAAGTGTATAATGTAACGACATCTGAATTGAATTCTCTTTTCTGTCTAGCTGCAAATGAAACCCAAGTTTGGCAGTTATTTAGTTATTGATCTGCCATGAATAGTTGGCGGAAAACTGTTGAATGATTCATGTGAGCTGAAACTGAAAATTAAAAAGATAATTGCATGTTTGAGTTAGTTGGATCAATTTGGAAACCCTAGTTTCGAAAACGAGTTAGTTGCAATTCAGCTGAAAGTTAGTTGAAAGTTGAAAATTTTAAACTGTAGTCTGGGAAGGTTGTTACATATAGTATCAAAGCTACCGGGTTCGACATTGAACCTTGGGGCTCATCATGCAACTCAGAAAATTGAACCAGCATTGGAAACCTTGAAAATCTTATGCATTGGGTCTATCACAGGAAGTGATTGTTGTTGTGAGCAAATTATGTAATTGAGTCTATCACAGGAAGTGATAGCTAATCCTGTAAACAAATCTTGTACTGAGTCTATCACAGGGAGTGATAGCCTTTTTGTAACCATTGGAATTGAATCTGTCGCAGGAAGTGATAATAATTTTTGTAAAAAATTTTGTTTCTAACTGTTAAATGCTCTTAGCAATAATTTGAGTTATCAAGTAATTATGAAATCATTCTACCTAAGTTAAGGAAGGTATGCCTAGGGTACCGAGATGATGATCAAAACTTAAATAATAGCTTAATTTGAACTTGTGGGCTAAAGGATTGGAAAGATCCTGAAGCAATCAACCAAGTGCAGGGGCATCTAAGCATCGAGAATCCTTGAAATTATATCAAGATAGGATGAAATCTGGTCTAACTTCTAGATGGTTCAGAAAGAGACAAGTGGAATCAAAGGATTAAGATGATAAGAAAAATAATAGTCAGGAACAACATGTTGTTGTATGAAAGATAGCTTGAGAAAAGGGGAAGCAGATTAGTGCTTTATCTTTTAATTCCTTTGTGGAGTCTAGAAGAATGAGTCAGTAACTGAATGGATGTTTAATTACTTCATGGAAGAGGAGTTACCTCATATTGATAATATTGTAAGATCACAAATTAAGTTTTTTGAGGATATCACTTTTGGTTCTTCATCAGACCGATGAATCAGGGGTTGTAGGATTTGTTTTGTTATGACAGGAAGTTGTTGTCATGAGCAACATGAAAAGCAGATATAATATGACAAGATGATGGATAACTTAAGGTGACAAGTTTGTTATCTACATGCATGGTCTGCAATGTTACTGGAATGATAAATACTTGTTAGAAGAATATTGGCTATATGACAAACAGAGCATTCACTTATGAATTACGTATGAACCTTTTGATCAGGTCTCAAAACATATTTACATGCCAATCAACAAGAAAGAACTTTGATTTTTATGGTACCTCAGGAAGTATTGGCTTATATGGTGCATTATAGTTACCTCATATATTTATTTTGCCAAGAAATTCAAATGAAATTGGTTCCTCCTCTTAGCAGTGATTGTATTTAGGCCAGTGGTAGTAAATTTCATGGTGCAAATATATTCATACAAATCTTGGATAAGCATCATTAGTAGAACTCCTAGACAGGTTCCTACGATTGGCACTACAGAGACATTACCTTGTGAATGGAGCTAATGAAGACAACATGATTAAGGTGATGGAGAGTGTCAGCTAGATCATCTATTGAAGACACAAAGTAAATGGTAAGAGTTTAGTGTTTGAAACCCTCATTGATCTCTCATCACATAGGTTTATTGTTCAAAATTTTGTTCATGAATGGTACAATGGGATGGAGCAGTTAAGTGGACAACTTGTGTGAATGTGTAAATTCGTAAAACATTTTTGTTGATACACCAATTCTATATGTGATTCTAATAAAATTTGTAAATTAGACATGCTTAGCTATTGCTATCTACCTAGGAAGAGATAGAAGATCAGCGTTATGAGTCAATAAGGATGAGAGTGTTGTAGTTCAAAACATGACACAAAGCTAGGTTTTTCTACAAGGTTATTACAGATCTTCTTGGCAACACCTGACATTGGCATAATGACTCTGATGTCTTTAACTATGGCATTTTTGCTAGAAGTAATCTTAGTGATGGCAACAAAAGGTCATACGAAGCCACAGGTATATGGTATTCTTTAATTGGTGGAAACTTGATACAGATGATATTTGTTTGGTTTCTCAATTTGGCGCAAATCACCGATGATCATTAAGCAAGTATCTGTGACTCATGTTATGAACAGGAACACGTATATCTTGGAAATAAATATAATACAATTGGTTCCTTCATGTGTTTCACCGCACCATACTTTGGTTGGATAGTTGTACAGAGCTCATTCTTAATTGGGAAGCTTTTCATGCTTAATCTTACACTGGTTGATAGTGATGACATTATTGTTTTCTCTAGTAGTGATCTATTGGTATGGAATGCAGAGAAGATGGTATAGAACCAGGGAATACTTGATTACCAAAATTCATGAGAAAACCAATTGCTGTAATTAAGAATGAAAGTTTGGGGGACTTATTGTTTGATGCATTGGTAACACAGTCTCCAACCTATTGTAAGTTTTTGGAAGGATTGATAACAGTGCAGCAATCTACTTCCTTGTTAGCGACTTATTCAAGTCACGTAGTGTATAAGGAATGCTACTCTAAATTATGGCACTTCTTTGGATTTTGGCGGAATTCCTTTTTAATATTGGAAAGGGATGTCGTTTTATTTAAATTTGAAATGGTTTTAACTATCAAATTTAGAAGATTGTTATCATAGGGTCAGTTGGTTAGAATTTGACTACGTGCCAAGAATAAGTTCAATCTTTTGGTTATTGCTGAAAATAAGACTATTTATAATTTGATATAAAGCTAAGTATTGTGGGGGTTACCCACGAATATTTTGGTTGTTCACCATGTTTGATGATATGTACATCTCTAACATGTCCTGGATGGCCTCTGATGGATCCTATAAGGAAGTAAATTTTAAAGAAATATACCTTGTATGTTCTTGACTTTACAAAGGAGGAAACCTTGTGTTATGGTATGTGGGCAGACAGGTAGACTAGTAAGCCCAGGTAAATAGTCTCTCCAAGTCGAACAGTATGTTGAACTTATACTCCAGACACTTAGCTAACAAGAGTTGGCGTACTTAGTAGGAGGGTATCCTTAGTAGTGCGACAGAGTTGGTTAAGTGGGAGTATACACCAGAGCCCAGATGGCAACTGAGGGAAAATTTCTTCTTTTCAGTGGCATGCCGAGTCTTGGAGAATAGTTAAACTAAAAAGAAAATTTTGATCTTTCTTTTGTATTTACATAACAGTTTATTAAAATAATGCATTAGACAATGAAACTGATGCTTGATGAAAACCTTTCAACTAGAAAAGTGAAGGTTGATGTTAAGTTTGGGTACCATTCTCTTGGTAAACCAGTGCTGAAAGTAATTGATTGCTATACACAGGAAGAGCAACCATCTTTATGGTGTTTGTTATAATAACTTTTATAATTCTTCTATCCAGATGATTCCATTTGAAACATTGGATAGAAAAGATGTTGAATTCTTGTTAGCTGGGTAAGCTAGAAGGTAGGATTATCATTAGTCCTGGAATGTTATCTGAAATGCAAAAACAAATCAAACTGATCAGAAAAGATTGGTGAAGCTATTAACAATAGAAAAGCTAAATAAACGCCACTGGGAAGGATTATGAAGAAATCCTTCAAGAATTTCCTTATCTATTGAGGAACAATTGAGAAAATTATAATTATGTTTATAAACTTTGAATAAACAATCATCGAGGATGATGATTCTTAAGGGGAGGAGTATGTCACATCCCTTACATTGAGACTATATGTTGGTTACATATTTCAAATGCAATATTAGTTGCAAATAACTGCTTTCATGTGATTATGACATTGGGAATGAATAGTTGTTCTTTTATCGTAATTGTAATGTTAACGGATTTCTTATCTTGCCAGTGAATTTATTGTTCATGATAAGTTGAATGAGATTAAGTTTAAATGCATATTATTAAGCCGTTGAAAACGATCTAATCCATAATCCTTGTCAGTGGATGCAGGATTGCCGATGCCGCGAGGAAAAGGGAAATATCATCAAGGAGAGGGTGTGGTTAACAATGGATCAATTTTATCATCAATTTAGAGTCGGTGTAAGACAGTTGTGTTGACGTAATAACCTTGGCCATAAGTAAATTAAAATAATTATTGAGAAAGTCAATTAGAATATAAATCAACAATCACCTTTAAAGCAGATTTCAAATGGTGATTAGTTAGTAAATTAAAATAATAGATATAAATTAAAATATTTATTAATAATATACTTTTGTTGGTTGAGCGGACCAATTCTTAGTATATTTATATACAATTGCAATAGTTATAAAATAAATAATTAAACAAGGTAGCTATAATTCTATTCGGTCAATCTTGATATAAAACTAAAGTGGGGATTAAAAATAAATCTAAAGTTAAAAATTAAAGGAATGTGTGTTTAAGCTGAAGGTGGTTTTGAAGGTGGAAGTCTTCCGCCATCTTTCCATAGTGAAGTATCGACCAAGATGGAAGACGAAGGGATGCAGGGGCTTTTGTAATCTTGGAACGGAGGTTTCAAGAGGCAAGGATATTAATATGGAGATTCTTAATCGTCAAGGGGATCCACTTCTTGGACTCGGAATCGGTTCCTTGCATACACCTTCGATCTCTTCTGAGGAAAATCGTAGTTGAGTCTTTCGCACCTATCGAAGGAGAATCCAATGCTCAGAAAGCATTCACTTTCACTGCTTCAAAAGCTCTGTACTCATTCCATTCCCTCGTCCTTTCTCCATTCATGTTGGCAACTTTTTCAGTTTCATCCTTGATGGTTCCCTATTCAAGCTACACGCAATAGAATCTGATAAATGGTTCGCAATTTAATTTCACAGGAGGCGGTGGTTCCTAAATTCTGAATTCATAACTTTGCTTCTCTTGTTTGGAAACATTGGCGGCATCGTGGCTTGGTGGGTTTTGCAGAGGGAAGAGTTGGGACTTAAAGATTTGAATCTCTCTTTCCAGGCAAGACTAGCGTAATACTTCACTGAATATAATTTCAACAATGAATTTAGTATGTGGTATGCTTAGATTAGAATAGTAAACTCTCTATTCTTCCTCTACTATTTGAGAGTAAAGAAAATTTGTTTTTTTTTTATATTCAATTATCTTTTGGGTCGGTTTCAAAGAATTTTCTTTGAGAATCAAAATCTTGTTATGTTCTTGATTTCCAAATTTCTCTGTGTCTTGAATAAACTTTCGAATTTGGGTTCAGTTTGAACCATTTGAAAAATTACTTAAAGATCTTGTTCTATCTGGCTTAACTGAGAACTCATCTCTCTAAGTAGTAGTTGATTTGGAGCTCTTCCTTGCTCACCCGGGCCTTAGTAGGTATTATATGTGAGTCTCAAAATCTCTCGTTGTTGAATCAATCTCATAAACTTGAAGGGTATGATTTAACCCCGAATTAAAGGAAATGATTCATAAACCAGTCAATGTAACTTAAACATGAGACCAAGACAAGGAATTGAATGATAAGGTCTGAAGAACTACTTAACTAAATATGAAATTCGGTGCATGAGTAAACAATCTTTGTTAGAGAAAACAGATAGCCTATAAGGAGGTGATAGATGTTAATGTCGAGACTCCCTCACCCAATGATAAAATTAGCAGATTAAATTTTAAATGAAGAGAAAAGTTTTGGAACCTAGTCTCTCATTCTATGATTACATAGGATATTAGCTTAACCTTAAACCAAGAGAAAATATTTTGAAACAAGTTATGGTAATAAGAGTAACTTCAGCTCAGCCATGTTCATCTCATGACCTACCTTGCTTAAGGATTGAGGGTAGCTCCTTCTCAACAAATTTCTTTTCATCCGCCATCTTTGTTTGTAAAGCAGTTTGCTATCAAAGAGGTGGAAGGATAAGAGTTCTCTCTCTCTTAAAAGGGTTGGATTAAGGAAAATAACTTAATTTTAAGAAAAGATCATTTAATAGATTATTGTGATATTATACCTTATGGTTAATATTTAACCACGAACCAAAAAATGAAAGATAACCTAATTAGATGTGCAAAACTATAAACTTGATCTGAGAATTATCTGTTGAGCAAAGGTGAGAGTGTTGACAGCACAGGAGTGCCAGAGATGTTGACACAGTAGTGCCAGAGACATCGGCACAGGAGTGCCAGAGATGTTGGTACAGGGGTGCCAAAGAAATTGGCACAAGAGTGCCAGAAATTATTAAAATCCTTGGCCAAGATATGATGCCAGTTAGGCAATTATCAACTATCATGATCTAGATATACTTCTGGTCAGAATGATCCTTCTATTTAGGGGGTACCTACAAAGGAGGGATCAACCAGTGGTATAGGACCATGACACCAGGCTCAGAGACATGATGATAATTGATCCATGTTGATTACCCTCATGAAGGGCGAGTTCTTCAGTTGAAGAAACTCAGGAGACCAGTAGGTCTTGGTTGGGCAGTAAAGCCCCTGATGATAATTCTCTTTCCCTCGTTAAATATTTCCAAGTATGAGAGTATGGAAATGATGTCAAATGTATTTCTTCCTCTCACGTAAATCCAGGTACATGCAATGGTAATTGAATTTCTATTTCATCTATGCCATGAATGCTATTCTTTATGTTAATGAACATTGTAAGATTCTCAGATACTTAGTGAGATAGTTACTTGAATTTATTCAGCTGTTAAATTGTTTCATAGCTGTAGTAATTATTCGTTATCTTCTAGAAGCAAAGAAAAGTAATTATTATTCTTCTGTAATTTCCTGTTAGATGTTTATAGTTAATAGTTTCTTTTCTGCTGAAAATGAAATTAAAAGTTAGTTGATGAAGTGTATAATGTAACAACATCTGAATTGAATTCTCTTTTTCATCTAGCTGCAAATGAAACCCTAGTTTGGCAGTTATTTAGTTATTGATCTACCATGAACAGTTGGCGGAAAACTGTTGAACGATTCATGTGAGCTGAAACTAAAAATTAAAATGATAATTGCATGTTTGAGTTAGCTGGATCAATTTGGAAACCCTAGTTTCAAAAACAAGTTAGTTGCAGTTCAACTGAAAGTTAGTTGTTAGTTGAAAATTTTAAACTGCAGTCTGGGAAGGTTGTTACAGAAAGTTCGGCACATTTAGGGTTTTAGCGCTTTTAGGCCACAGAGTAGCACATCTAGGAAAATTTAGACAGAATGTTGAATGATGAAAATGATGATGTATTATTGATTCTTTGGTCAATAGATAGATAAATTATCTTTGTCATCATGTTGATATGGATAGAAATGATATAAAGTTTGATAAATGATTGATTGCTTTGTGATTTGCTGATAAATTTGCTTTTAGAAAACAAAGGGTAGATGATTGACATGTCCTCTGATAAATCTGCTTTCTGCGATAGAAAACAAATAGTAGATGATGTGATGGAAAACATATTTGCATTCATGATTGAAGTACAAATAGGATGATAAGTTGATTGTTGATAAATTTTCTTTCCAGAAAAAAAGCAAGACAAATAGTAAATGATGACAAAATAGATTGATTTTGATATTCAGATAGAATGATTTTGCATTGATTTCATGATATGATATTTTGAGATAGAACACTTTATATGGTTCACATGATATGATGATCTTAATTGATATGGGTCTTTTGATATGAATCTCTGATATGTATGATGTGAAGTAGATAGATTATTCTGATATGAGTTGATGATATGATTCTAATTGATTGTCCTTATGATGACCAAAAAGTGCTTCCCTGTGGGGTGGGATTAGATACAAGATCTCACACCTGCAGATGTGCAGTTGATAGTTGGTTGTGGGTTGGTTTCATTGTTGTTGATGCCTCCTATTCGGGTCAAAAGGGGATTGTTGACCGCGCTAGCAGAGAGATGGCATTTAGAGGATAATACTTTTCATTTGCTGACGGGTGAGATGACGATGACCCCAGAGGATGTATACAGGATTTTTGGGGATCCCAGTGGTAGGTGCCCTTGTGTTCTATGACCACAAGGATCTAGGTGGTATAGAGGCATTGAGGAGAGTATATGGTGATGTGCAGATAGCAGGGTACTGGGTGCCATGGGAAGATTTTAGGGGATATCCGGCCTTACCTGCTATATTGGGTGCATTTATTTGAGGTTTCCTTTGTCCGGACCGCCGGTCAAAGGGACTATCAATTGGGTGGGGGAGGATTATCGAGCATATGATAGTTCAGCCATGGAGATATGCTTGGGGGAGCTGCATGTTGTCTCATTTATATCATGACTTGCACCAAGTGGTGTATAGAGGCTCAACGAGTTTGTCCTACGGTGTTACACTGCTCTAGATCTGGGCATGGGAGCATATTGTTGTTACGAGACCACTATGTCCTAGAGCGAGGCCACCAGGCAGGCCATATGTGTATGCATATTTTGTTGCACTTGTCCAGCCCAAGCTGGGCAAGTTGGATTACTGGAGATGAAGCCTAGATGACATGGATTCGGTGATATGGAGGTCATACACAAATTGTGAGGCTTGGGATATGGATCAGGTAGAGATGCCATTTGTATGTATACCTCATTTTTTGATAGGTCGCACTCCATTCATCATAGAGAGGTTTTTGGCATTGTGAGTGCAGAGATAGTTTGGATTCACACAAGGGATGCCTCAGGGCGTTGCACACTATGTACGGTGCAAGGATGAGCCTAGATGGGGGCCTTGCATTTCATATCAAGTTGCATATACAAAGTATACTACTTTACAGCCCGAGGCATGGGATGACAGGCCAGTGTGGGTATGTCTGATGAGTACTCAGTTTATTTTCACACACACCCATTTCCGTGACTCACATGTCTAGATGAGCCGGCACCCATTTTGGTGGCACAGCCAAGGGATAGAAGACAGGAGGATGTAGCAGGTGGTGAGTAGGCAGTTGGTGGAGGAGAGGAGGAGGATAGTGGAGATGAGGAGGAGAGAGGAGATGAGGAGGGTTCAAATGATGGAGATGGGGATGACAGCAGAGATGGCAGAGGGGAGGAGCGGAGGCCAGTGAGAGTGAGGAAAGTGAGACCGAGGCTAGACTTTTTGGGCAGTGTGTAGATTATGCGGAGGCCGAGGACTGGTATTGGATGGAGGATAGTGATTAAGGTCGCTTCTACATCATAGCAGGCATAGATAGATACTTTGCAGGCCCAGGTGTAGATGCTTCAGGATCAATAGGCGTAGTGGCAGAGCCAGTTGGCTCAGGCTCATAGTGTTGTAGTGCAGTTACATGCACAACTTGCATGTGCACAGGCACAAGTATAAGTACAGGTACCTCCTCCTACTCCAAACCCACAGGTAGTTCAGTTGATAGCAGAGAGGGACTCCTTCAGATGGAGGGCAGCAGAGGTAGAGGGAGTTGCTCAGAGACTCATGGGCACTGTGGAGAGTGCATCCCTGTGAGAGGCTATTGCAGAGGGGTTTGATATTGCTAGGGAGGTTGAGTATTACCGGGTGAGGTATGAGGATTTGTGTCCTCCTGACCATAGAGAGCCTTACCCTCGGTCCCACAGTAGGACCAAGAGCAGATGACAGATGACTACACAAAGCAGAGGGGTGACAGGGCCACGATAGGATATGAATGTAGGAACTAGTGGCAGGCCATCTTCCTCAAGACCAACTCCATCAGGGGGGTCCACTAGCCAGCCTTGATTGATTGATGCAGGATTATTGATGTATATCATTGTGTTGAGCATGTACATTGTTTTTTATCATATATTATGTATCTCTCTAGACTTTTCAGTTTCATTGGACATTGGACATTTGTATGTATTTTTTATGAGCGATGATATGCAGTGGTGATGAGTTTTGATGATGTGTTTCTTTGATGTGATGATGATATGGATATGTTATTGGTTATGGATTTTGATATGCATGTTAATGATTTGATGACTAACATGATATGCGGGATGATTTATGATATGTTTATGATGATGATTTATGATGCGTACTAATGATGTCATGCAGGTGGATGACCTTTCATGTGATTAATGAAACTATGCAATGGGATATTTGATATGCTTGTAATGTGTGTGCAAATGATGTGGAAATGTAATGTATGTATGGAACTTTTGTTTTTTTGGATTTTTCAAATGCAAGAAATAATGATGTGATGGAAAATAGAGATTGTGTCTATGACTTTTTAATATGTAGAGGAAATGATATGAAATGATAGGTGATATGGGTCAAATGTTGTGTGAAAAATAACAAACGATATGATATGAAAATGATAAACGATATGAATAATGATATGAAATGAAATGTAGTGAAATGATGATGAAATGAATATGAAATGTATGATGAAATGATAATGAGAATGATATGAAATGAAGATGTAATGAAATGATAAGTGAAAATAGATTATGAAATGAAATGATAAAATGAAATGAAATGATAAAATGAAATGAAAATGAAAAAATGAAATGAAATGAAATGATAAAATGAAATGAAAATGAAATGATAAAATGAAAAGGAAATGATAAAATGAAAAGGAAAGAAATGATAAAATGAAATGAAATGATAAAATGAAAAGGAAATGATAAAATGAAAAGGAATGAAATGATAAAATGGAGATGGTAAATGGGATGCAACGGTGTAGAATGAAAATGACATGGATATGAAAATGAGAAGTAAGATGTTAATGATATGAAGACGATAGATAATATGAAAATGGAAATGATATGAAATACCTAAGGGATAAATGAATGATATGAAATGATAAATGATCTCAATGAATGATATGAAGATGATATTAAAAGATAATGATCAATGGCATGCAATGAAATTATATGATATGATAAATGAAATGATAATGCATAATGATGGATAACTAAGTGATAAAGGATTGAAATGATATGCAAATGAATGGTAAATGATAAACTATACGATATGTACATGACCTAGATGAAATGATGATGGTAATGAAATGATGATGAAGATAAAAGATGATAATGAAACAAATGTCCAAATTTCCTCCACAACTAGTCTAAAGAGACATGACAGTCTTTGATGTTTTTGTTCAGCCTTTAAAACTTTGATGCAAATCCAGTATGCAGATATGTAAAATGATCTAAATGAAATGCAACTAAAGGAAACCAACCATTTGTTGAGCCTTCTGTTAGCTTTCTTGAATCATCATAGAGCATTTTAATATGTTGGAAGTATGTACAAGCATCAGAGGGGAAATTAGCACTAATGATGACCTAAGTACAACTTTCATGATTTTTAATATAGCAAGTGAACACAAGCATCGAGGTATAATTGAACCAAGATGACCAGAGTATTTCTTGCATAAACAAACAAAGACTAACCACTTTCTGATGCAAATTTGGAACTGTCATCAATGATACACTGTAGAAATCATGTCTCGCCACATATTTGCACCAGATTGATAGTTAACCTCAAGACAGCAGACAAAGAAAAATCATCATCTTTCCTCACCACTCTAGTTCAGTACATCATCGAGTGTGCTCCAAAGAGATGATATCAAAAATTCAAACAACCATTGTTCAAAATATAATACTGCTATTCCAAACATTATTCAGATTTTAGATCATTCAGATATGAGTCATGATATGGTACTTGTTGAAAATTGTTGTTATATGGATCAATGATTGGATAGTTGTCTATGTGATTTGATTGTTTGTTCGTATGATTGGGTTTTATGTCATTGTCTAGCTATTTCGGTAAAACCTGAAAGTTGATTGCCCCTAGTATATCAATCGTTTTCCCCCCAGTATTGACACAACTAGCTAAAATAGATATGTACAATGATCAAGCCATGGTAAAACATTATCGCTCTAGGAAAATGATGACCACATGATGCTGGTATGGCCCTAAGATGATGGAAAGATGCATGAAATGAAGGCTGAGAAGCTAAGTGCAGAACATGAACTAATAGATGGAGAGTTACAAATAGCGTCTGTTTGCCAGATTTTCACTATTTGTTTTTATTGCATTTTTCTAATTTTTATTTTTTTAGGACATTTTATGTTGTTTTTGTATTTCTTTAGGACTTTTTGCTTTTTGTATTTCTTCAAGACATTTTTTTGCTTTTTTTATGTTTTTTCAGGACTTTTTATGCTTATTTTTGTGTTTTCTTTTTCTTTTTCTTTTTTTCAAGACTTTTTCTGTTGTTTTTGTATTTTTTCAGGACATTTTATGGATGTTGATAACTATTTCAAACATAATACTTCTTCAGGTGCATTTTGTTGATAGGTTCATCAAACAGGTCCCCTTCTAGCGTTGATAGCTTGTATGCTCCTGAACCGTATACTGCTATGACCACGTAAGGACCCAGCCAATTTGTTTCAAACTTACCTTTCTTCTCTCTATCTTGTTGATTATGTGGGTTTTCCTTCAAAACAAAGTCACCAACCTGAAAGGTACGTGGATTGACTCTATGATTATAGTTGTGAGACATCATCTGTTGATATGCTTCCAAATGAACAGTTGCTCATTGTCTCTTTTCATCAAGGAGTTCCAGCTCTTGCAGTCGGGAAACTTTGTATTCATCATCTGTTGTGAGACCCTTTAAGGATACCCTTAGTGATGGAATCTCAACCTCGAGTGGAAAAATGGCTTCTGCTCCATAGACAAGAGAAAATGATGTTGCTCCTGTCGGCATTTGGATACTAGTTTTGTAGGCCCATAATGCGGGATTTAATTGAACGTGCCAATCTTTCCCTACATCATTCACAGTCTTCTTTAGGATTTTAAGTATTGTTTTTTTCGAGGCCTCTGCTTGGCCATTCCCTTGTGGATAATAAGGTGTTGAATATATGTTTTGGATATGGAATCTATCACAAAGGTCATCCACATCCTTATTCTTGAATGGTCATCCATTATCTGTGATGATGGAGTTGGGAATGTGATACCGACAAATGAGATAGTTGAGTATGAACGATGAGATTTGTTTGTCGGTGACCTTAGTGAGAGGTACTGCCTCAATCCATTTGGTAAAATACTATGTCGCTATGATGATGAATTTGTGTCCATTTGATGATGAAGGATGAATCTTGCCAACTAGATATAACCCCCATTGAGAGAATTAACAGGTTGGCATGAACGGTTGTAGTTCTTGTGTAGGAGCATGAATGATATTCCCATGAATCTGGAATTTTGAGCATTTCTTCACAAAAGTGAATGATTCCCTCTCCATAGTTAGTCAGTAGTAACCCATTCTAATCAATTTCTTGGATAAGGTCATTCCACTCGAATGAGTACCACAAATGCCACCATGAACTTCTTGTAAAGCCTTGTCAGATTCATCACGTTCAAGACATCAAAGTAAAGTACCATCAAGACCACAGCGATAAAGGGTGTCAGTGATAAGAGTATAGTGAGAGGATTGGCAAATAAAATTGTGCTTTTGGTTACAGGATAAGTCAAGTGGTAAGATGTCATCTTTTAGGTAGGCATAAATCTTTCCATACCAAGGAGAATCAGATCCTACTAAGTGGCAAATGATTTGGCTTTCAGGTGTGTCATAGGCAGGTGTAAATGATTGTTCCACCAGAAATTCATAGCGAGCCTAATTTTCTGAGAGTTGCAATAATGATGTGATTGTGGCCATGGCGTCAGCAGCTTTGTTATCAAGTCTTGGAATCTGTATGAACTTGATATCCACGAAGTACTTCTTGAAATCATCAACCATTTTCTTATATGGTAACAGTTTGTCATCTTTGGTCTAGTAATCATAATTGATCTAATTAATGACTAACTGGGAGTCACCATAAACTTGTAGTGTTGTGATCCTCCATTCCAATGCTATCTTGAGTCTATTGATTAAAGCTTCATATTCGGCTATGTTATTAGTGCATGGAAATATTAGCCTATATGACCGAGGAATGGTATTTCCTTGAGGGGTGACAAAGAGTATGCCTGCCCCTGATCCGTGTTGAGTGAAAGAACCATCAAAGTATAAAGACCAAGGTTGCTTTGATTCTGCAGTGAAGACATCATCGTCTGGAAACTCAATGTGCATGGGATGCTCTACTTGTAGTGGTGCTTCAGCTAGTTGATCAGCGATAACTTGTCATTTGATTGCTTTGCAATCAACATAATGAATGTCAAACTCACTTAGGATCATGACCCATTTTGCTAGCCTTCCTGTCAATGTAGCTTTGCTTAACAAATACTTGAGTGGATCAATCTTTGCAACAAGATTGATTGTATGAGTTAACATGTAGTGTCAAAATTTCTGTGATGCAAAGACTACTGCGAGACAAGCCTTTTCGATGAAAGTGTAGTTGAGTTCATGACCTGTTAGCATTCGACTAATGTAATAAATTGCCCGTTGTTTTCCTCTAGAGTCCTCTTGTGCTAATAATGCCCCCAAAGATGTCTTTGTTGCGGCAATATATAAGATTAGAGGTTTGTTCAGATTTGGCGGTACTAGAACTGGTGGGTTCATTTGGTATTACTTGATTTGTTGAAAGGCCATTTCACACTTATCATCCCATTTGAAAGGAACATTTTTATGCAGTAGATGTGCGAAAGGTAGACTCTTATCTGCCAGTTGTGCAATGAACCTTCATATAGATTGAAGTCTTCCCTGTAATGACTGCAACTGACTGATATTCCTTGGTGGAGGCATCTCCATGATTACTTGCACCTTGGAAGGATCTACTTCAATTCCTTTTGTTGACACTATGTATCCTAAGAGTTTCTCATATGTGACCCCGAAAACACATTTCTTGGGGTTGAGGCGAACTTTGAACTTTTCCAACTTTGCAAATATTTTGGATAACACTTTGAGATGTCCTTCTCTTGTGTATGATTTTTCCAATATTTCATCTACATAATCTTCCATGAATGTGTGCATCATGTCATGAAATATTGTAGTCATAGCTCTTTGGTAAGTAGCCCCGGCATTCTTCAGACCGAAAGGCATGATGTTCCAACAATAAGTCCCCCATGGACATGTGAAAGTTGTTTTGTCCTGGTCTTCAGGTGCAATCTTGATTTGGTTATAACCAGAAAAACCATCCATTATTGAATACATGGCATGGTCAGCTGTCAGATCCACTACAGTATCGATGCTTGGAAGTGGGAAGTCATCCTTAGGACATGATTTATTAAGATCTCTAAAATTTGTGCATACTTTGAAACTTTTGTCAAGCTTGGACACAGGAACAATATTAGAGATCCATTCTGCATAGTCGATAGATCTTATAAATCCCACATCAGGAGTTTTTTGAGCTCTTCTTTAACCAATAGTGCAACATGAGGATGCATCTTTCTAAGTTTTTCTTTCACAGGTTTAACTCCTAGTTTGATAGAAAAGTGATGCATTATAAGATCAGGATCAAGACCTGGCATGTTTGCATAAGACCAGGAAAAGTTGACTTGATTTGTTCTAAGAAATTATATGAACTCAGGTACTTCTTTATCTGTCATTGATGCAACTAACTGTAGAATCTTTGGTTTTTCTAAAATTTCAAGATTAACTACTTTTGTAGGCTCAATCAAGATAGGCGATCACTCATGATAATGCTCTGGGAGAGTGTCAAGTATCCCATCATCTGGTGCCTTAAAAAGGTTTTCACCATCTGATGCACTCTTTGTTTTATCTTTTGTTTGATCTAACACTACCAGATTCTAGTTTTCACCATTAGATCTTTCTTTTTTCTTTTTCTTTTTGCAGCTAGGAGACTTGACATTCTCCTAATTAAAAGCTCTATGCTGAAAATTGCTAGTGGAACAACCATTTGTATGTCTGTGAAAAGGAAGTTCATGATAGATTCGTTGCTTGGAAACATAGGTATGTCAATAGGTTCGGATAGATCCTAGTTAATGAGATCGAGATGGATCAAAGGTAGCGGGTCATTAGGTTGCATGAAATCGGCTATGGTTATGGTCATAATGGAGTTGTTTGTAGGATCCGAGGTATGAGGCAGACCAATGATGGTATTGTTCTCATGATAGTCTTGTTTGTTTAAATTTGACTCAATAGTTGTTTGTAGGATCCGAGGTATGAGGCAGACCAATGATGGTATTGTTCTCATGATAGTCTTGTTTGTTTAAATTTGACTCAATATCACTAGAATCATAGTCACCTTGTAGTTCAGATTCTTGTGGTTGGGACCCTGAACTTTCACCTTCGATTAGAGTTGGGGTATACTTGTGTATCACATCAACCTTTTTATCCCTCCAGAACTCATTATTGTAGATGGTGTCCCACTTCTATTCACCAGAGTCTGTGTCAGAGTTATTATCCATGAAATTTTGAATTGTTGTCAAACATGCTTCTCTTGTATCAGAACCTTCTTGTAGTGTGAGTACAGTATCATGCAACTGTTTGGATGTTATTTCTTCTGAGTTAGTATCATAGCCCAGTCTTGTTTTATCTTTTGTAGCAAGTCCCGGAAGTTGAATAGGCTCAACTACTCCTTTTTACTTTTCGATAGGACCATTACCATCATAGTCCATCTTTTGCATGATTGAATATCCTTTACCATATTGATCGGTTGGTAGTTTGACATTGAGAACTGTTTCATCTTCATCTTTATAGAGCCAACTTAGAATTTCTCTATCCTCATAATCTTCCATAGGGAATTTTTCTTTGATAAATCATCCATTAAACTTTATACTTGGCTCTGTTGGTGGTTGTGTCGATGTTGATGCTATAGATATTTTTTGTTGTGTGATAGAAGGTTGGCCATGTGATCGAGGTGATGTAGGTAGATTAGCAAGACAGAGAGAGTACTCCCCAACTCCATTATCCTTGAACTGTAGTTTCTTGTCAAAGCTTTTGGTTAACTGACTGATTTGTGTATCAACTTTGGGAGAAGTATTAACAGGAGCTTCTCGATTGTTAGGAACCAAAGTGTCTTGACTAGCTTTGATGTTGGCACAAGTCTGACTGTTTGAATTATCAGCTGGTATTGTGATCTCCTGTCCATCATAAGGAAAATTCAGACATTGATGATATGTGGATGGGACAGCTTGCATTTCATGGATCCAAGGATGACCCAATAGGATGTTGTATGCAAGACCACAATCTAATACGTGATAGAAATTATTCTTGATAACAAGTCCCACTCTGATCAGCAGCATGATTAAACCCTTAGATGCTCTTTCCTCATCATCATAGGCTTTAATAGTGATCTTTCATCTGGGATCAATGGAGTCCTCAGAATATCCTAAAGCCTGAACTAACTTCATGGTACATATGTTCAAACCGGTACCTCCATCTATTAGGACGTGTCTAACATGAAACTTGTGGACCGTGACTTCTAAGTATAGCAATGAATTATGGGGATGAGTCATGGAAACGTCATCTTTTTTAGAGAATGAGAGGCATGTGGGTGAGGATAAGTGTCCCACCATGGCTTGAAATCAGTCCACATCAAGATCAGTGGATACAGTTGTTTCAACGAGGGACTTTTCTAGAATTTCCTTGTGTGTTGGGGAAATTTTTCAGGATTTTTAAGATAGAAATATGAGCAGGAGTTTTTCCAAGTTGATTGACTAAGTCATATTGAGGTTGAGGCAGGGGTATAGTGGATTTTGAAGAAGAACCCTTTAATACAACCTTAGCTTGTGCTCTTGTTGTTGCGTTGACCTCTCTATATTCCATCTTTTCCTTAACTTTTATAACATTGACCCGCTTGTCGTCAGTCTAATATGATTGATTATATGATCATCATTGATATGATTCACACTTTCTCCAAAAGACTCACCCTTTTGATAGTTGGGAAAAGGGTTTTCAAATGCTTGGTGGTCTTTGTTCGATTGTTGGTGTCCTACTTTGATGGTGTCATTTTCTATCAAATCTTGGATCACATTCTTCAAGGCTTGACAATTATTCGTATGATGGCCCTTGCACCAATGATAATCACAATAGTATGCGTCATTCCATGATGGAGGCTTCATACTGGGTTCAAAATATTGTTGAGGCAGTAGGGTGATAACGTTCTTTGCCATCAACTCTTTAAGGGCAGATTCTAGAGATTGACCCAGTGGAGTAAAAGTTCTTCTGCTAGAGAAGAATGAAGATCGTTGTGGATTTGTGTTCGAGGAATTGCCTAAGGCATTGTTTCTATTATTGATTCCACAGTAAGCTTGATTGTTGGCATTCCATTAGGAGCAAAAGTTTGATTTACGTTATTCCTCAGAGGAGGAGGATTGTTTCCTTGATTTGCAACCGAGTTGACATTGTTATAGTTATTGTTGCGAGGAACACTTGGAACACTAAGAACAAATGGCCTAGTTGAGACATGATTTGCATCTACAACACCATCATTCACCACATTTTTGTTGCGAGTCCAAAACTTAGATTTGTCGTTGTGGTGATTTGAAGAGCTAGGATTGTCCTTATCAAGCTTTATTATCCCTCTCTAGACCAAGGCACTCTCAATGGTGATGGCATTTTCAATCAATTTTTGAAAAGAGGGAGGACAATGAAGATTAAGATGATAGCTCATTTCTTGATCTAAGTTGTTTATGAAAGTGGTGATATTTTCCTTTTTAGGAACATGACGTGGGTATCTAGCAAACAATATTCTCCATCTCTGAAGAAATGTAATGAATGGTTCACCAGGTTTCTGTTTAGCCTTGCAGAGATCAATCATGGTTATTTGATGTTGTATGTTGTAGGAATATTGTGATATGAACTCGTTAATCAATTCCTCAAATGTCTTGACAGGCGATGTGATTTTTGATAGCCATTCCATAAATTGGCCTCCAAGACTCCTAGGAAACAAACGCATCAAGTATGTGTCCTCATGAGAAAACTCTAAAGTCATATTTCGGAAGTCTCTGATATGATCGATTGGATCTGATTTCCCATTATAATGATCAAACTTTGGGATTTCACAATGTTTGGGAAGCGGGATCATGTTGAGACGTTGGTCAAAAGGATAAGGACAGATATCATCAAGAGTGTATGTCTTTGTTGTGGCTCCCCCTTGTAGATCTTTAATTTGTCCTTGTAGTGCTTTAACTTGTTAAGTCAAGGCATTAAGATTAGACAAGGGTGTTTCGTCAGGATTACTCTTGATGTTTTCAGTATCAAAGTCATGAGGCAACTTAGCTCCTTTGTCAGCTAGATACAAGAAATATTTCTCTTTGTTGCGCTCTAAAATATTTTCTAAGGCTTTGTGAAATTTAGGATCTTTCTCCGCTTCTCTAAGGCGGTGTTCTTCATCTTGTTCATCATCACTATATACAGGAGTTCTACTCATGTCTCTGTTGGAAGGGAATGGATTCTTTTCTCTTTCACCCATGTTGTCGTTAAAGAGAGGATTTCAACTCACACTATAAAGGGGATTACTATTCTCACCTTCTTCTTGAGTTCTTTGGGTATGATCTTCTTGTTGAATATCCTCTTTCAGCTTATTGTATTGAGATCTTGTAAAAATAGGTATATGATTTTGAAATTTTCTTCTAGACTTAGATCACAATGTGATAAGCGCAAAAATGATGATGTTTTGATCTGATAAGATGAAAATCTTATGATATGATCAAAAGACATTCCTAATTCTTGATTGTGGCTTCCAATGATGAAGGATGTTAGAATCTTTTTGGGGAAGTTGAATCAATAATCAGAATTTTGTTTGAAAGATGCACTTTTAGGATTTGATCCTTGTTTTTCGAAGAATGATAGCCTAATTAAACTCACTGTAGGATTTGACTGGGATGTGTTGGATATTCAATGGAAGGTTGTGGTAAATAATTAAATTTGAGAGGTTGATTGTGATTGTGTTGTTGTGATAGAGCTCTTCTCTAGAAATAAGCTTGTGAATATAAAGGCTCTACAACGTACTCATCGGTAAATCCCCTAGAAAAATCTTGATATCTATGGAGAAACTCACGGTGATGAAGCAAGACGTTTCAAATTTTATACAAAAACTTTCTACGTTGCAAGGTTTTCTTGTAACTTAAATGTTTCTTAGGTTTCTTGATCCTATTGGCAATTGACTTCTTGACAAATTTGGTTGATTTCCACTCTCTAAGCATGTGAGAAATGTCAAGATGCTACCAGACCGAAGATGTTATAAACTTAGATTTGTCAACAGTAAAAATTCTAGAAAATGACAAATGCGCTACTCTATGTCCTATATGTGCTACAGAAATAGGTATATGCGCTAGAGAAACAATCAAATGCGCTACGACAGACCTCAAATGCGCTACAAAAAAATGTTGTGATAGTGACCAAAACTGTTTACAGAATATTCACTCAATGCGTGAGAACAGACTCTAAATGCGCTAAACTAGCCAGTGAATGTGCTAGAACAAACCTTATTTGCGCTAAGATATACCCTAGATGCACTAAAACAGTTTTTAAAGCAGTTTTTTGAACAGTTTCGAACAGTTTTCAGCTGAATTTTTGCATGTTCATTTTGGGATGATCCTTTGTCTGAATTAATGTGATTGAAGATACAGCAAACACTCTGAAAACAATTGTTTTTAAACCCTACGCTAAACATCAAGTGTATGTTCAAAAGTGTTTTCATAGGTTTTGTACATAACAGACAATTCAAGCATACTCACACTTAGTACTCAATTAGGTCATCCTAATAATCAACATCCCACATCTTAGAACTGCATCGACTCACACAGTTGTGTCACCCCTGAAGGGGTGCCCGTGTTTTTATCTTTTCCAGGCGCATACTCAGAGTGACGGAAGTGGATACCCGATCCTCTGAGCAAACGGTCCTTGGCAGTTATATGGTGAGTGTCTTGGGGGCATATTCTTCCCTCCCCTTGCACTGTAATTATTAGGATGTTCGGAAACTGACTTCGGCTGGCTACTACACTAGGTTCTTAGTAAGGGTTTCCGTTCAGTGTGACAATAATAAAATCCCTTAGGAGACCTCCCAACCTTTAGAAAAAAGGCTTTGGGGATGGTTATCTTGTACACTACCAGAAAAAGTGGGTTTCCCCATATTTGCTTTAAATTTTATAATGGGGTGGAATATCCTGGCTTTGGCTTGAACCCACTTGGGTCGTTCCTCTTGGGTGAGTACTTTTTCCTACAAGAGAAGGCCCTCTAAAGGATGTAATAAAGCATTAAAATTGCATGAAATTGAAAAGGCAAGTCTGGTATTTTGATCACCCAGTTAAGGGGAGAGCATAGACCTATTGCCATAGACAAAGCAACCAAAGTTCTTTTTAGAGCCCAAATGACAATGATTTAATCTATGTGAAGATGTTGCTTCACAACAAGCATGGGATTCATTTTAACTGCAAAAATCATTGTGGTGACTATCCTAGATTGCTTCATTTTAATCCACGTCTACCCTAGGGTTGCTTCTTTTTAACCAAATGTGACTATCCTAGGGTTGCTTCTTTTTAACTAGAAAAAGTTCTGTCTACGGAAGGCGTCAAACTCAGAACTTTGTTTAGTTACAACCTATAAGCGCTAAAAGATCCTGCATATGAGCTAAAACAAATAGTTAATGCGATAAAACATATAGTAAATGCGCTACAGAAAACCTTAAATGCGCTAAAATAAATCCTAAATGCGCTAAATCTAAGAATGCAAAATTTTACAATTTAAATAAAGTAAGCCAAAGGATGCGCTATTATGTTCCCTATATGTGCCATTTTGTTCCTTATATGCGCTGAAACAGTTCTCGAATGCGCCAAAAGACCTACAAAAGTGCTGAAAGAAATCCTAAATGCGCTACAAAAACCCATGTATGTGCTAAAACGCTAATTTTAGTCAGAAAGCCGAATTCCATAACATAAAAATGTGTTAAAAATGGGGCAAGGCCCCAGGGTGGGCGCCAGAAATGTGTGATCAATTTTATGTGTATCAAATGTATATTAAAAAAATCAAAACACGCCGATAAAACATTATATCAAAAACAAAAAATCAACTACAAAGAATGCAAACTCGGTATTTTGTTGTTGATGTCGTCCTATCATCCTCTATCTCTAGTGTTTTTGTCAATTCCAACTTGCTCTCAGATCTTGTGCTAGGCTCAACAAACGGTCTTCCTAGAGAACGAGATTGAAGATAAATGCATGCTAATACTATGTTAAGATTAACGTGCTATGATTATTAAAATGCAAGATTACGACAATATGTTGATAATAATGATGCTAAAATGCCATAATACTATAATGCAACTATTCTCGAATGTGCGTATTGTAAGTTG
Source organism: Sequoia sempervirens (assembly GCA_007258455.2). NCBI lineage: Eukaryota > Viridiplantae > Streptophyta > Pinopsida > Cupressales > Cupressaceae > Sequoia > Sequoia sempervirens. The sequence continues at coordinate 88,154,351 of VDFB02047230.1, forward strand.
TAGGTAACCAATGCTTGGATTGGATATTTATAGAGTTTTTGAAAGATACTGATTGGATGAGGTGATCAACGGCTGTGAAAATTCCTGGCAGATCAGACGATCGAAGATGGATGAGACTGGAGAGAAAAATAGAAGAAAACAAAAGGCGGGATTTGTTTCCTTTTTCATGTAAGAGATAAGATGAGATGATAAAGATGAATTGTAAAAATCGTCTTTTTATGAGATTTTGGAAAGATTTTGAAGATAAATAATGAATTATAAAATTCAATTATTTATTTATGGGTGTTATGGAAGATTTTTCTTAATTAAATAAATCATTTAATTAAGATTTGAAAAGTGACATGTGGAAAGATGATAAAGATGAATTGTAAAAATTATTTTTTTGTGAGATTGAGAAAAATATTTTGAAGATAAATAATGAATTTATTAAATTCATTATTCATTTACGAGTGATATGGAAGATTTTTTCTTAATTAAATAAAATATTTAATTAAGATTTGAAGAATAATGGAGGATTTCATAATTAAATAAAATATTTAATTATGATTTGAAAAGATATGAAAGATATTTAATTAAATTGTTTAAGAAATGACATGTGGATGAAATTAATTAAATAAAATATTTAATTAATTAGAAGAAAGATTTGAATAGAAATATTTAAATTTAATTAAATCAAAAGACTTAATTAAATTCAAAAAGGTGATAATTAATTAAAATAAATAAAGAGTATTTATTTAATTAATTAAGTAGACATATGAATGTGAAATAATTAAAAAAAGTGAATTTATTTAATTACAATGGAAGAATAAAGTGAATGAACAATATAACTAAATTAATTAAATTTAATCATATGTAGAGGACTTTAGAGGATTAATTAAATAATAAATATTTAATTAAATGCCAGGATTAGACATGACCAATTTTATGCATATACAGTTAATCTTCACTACAATCAAGAGTTGGAGGTGGCTAACACCTTAAAATTTTGAAATAGTTTCTCTGACTGTGGTCTGTTGTTGTTTTTTGCTAATGTATGTTCTTTCATTGTGTTTCAGCTATTGGTTGGCTGTTGTTTTATCTATGTCATTTTTCGTATTAGAAGCATTTTGATGTAAAGGGTTTTGGATCCCTTCAAAACCTACTTTTCCCCTATTAATCAAAATAATATATAGGGTTATAGACAAACCCCCACCAAAGAATAAAAAGCGGCATAATAAAAATTGTGGTGGAAATGGGTATCCCAACTTGACACATTAAAACATCAATATTATTAAGTATCCTCAAAATAAATAAAAATCTACTAATGATACAACCAAGCATGGGAAAAATATCAATCAAATGACAATAAATAGGAGTTGTATCACTACCTCTATGAACCTAATATATATTGATTATATCATGAAAAAAATGGGCATGATATGAAGGCATGCTATAATTATAATAAAACCATCTCGAAACTCACCAAGGAACAACAAAAAATGTCTATGAATGCATTCCTATGTCAACATGATAAAGAACATAGGTTATGTAATTATCAACACACTTTTGACCAAGAAATGTTAGGCTTTGTGGTACTTGATACAGATAAGGAAATCTACACCACCCATGGACCTAGAAAACTTCATGATTTAAAATTTCTCACATTTTAGACCTTTAAAGAAATCTAGGACTACTCAAAAGAGTGCTCTCTTTGGTGTCCTAGGTTTAGGCTAGGTGACAAACTATTACAATCCCTCACATCAACAATTTCACAAGTAACCCTCACCCACCTGGTTCTCCTCCTAAGGATACTTCTTTCACATTAAATTTAGGAAAATGCCTTCAAATGATGGCATAGTTAAGAAACATTACCCTACACTTTACCTACAAGTTCAAGTTTATGATTACTACATTAAACATGTCATGATTGATGATAAGTTTACAATCAATGTAGTCCCTCTTTTCCTCCTCAAAATGATGGGTTGAGATAAATACCACATCACTCATAGTATGAGACCCTCAAAGGTCAGGATAATCTTAAGACTCATGTCATTAGAAAGGTTAATCACCCTACCACCATTGGTCCTAAAATTGTACGTATAGAATTATTTGTCATAGATGAAGAAACTAGCTATAAAATTATTCTTGAATAGCCTTGGATTCATAGAATGATAGTCATTCTCTCTATATTTTTCAATAAATCCACTTTCTTCAGCTTGGTTAAGTCTACATTGTCAAGGAGATCTCAATCCTTTTAGTGTTATAGGGATTCAAGCAAGCTAAGAAGAAGGCTAAGTCAAATCAATCTAATGGGCTCTCAATGGGAAAAATGAAGCTAGTATAGAATGGCTTGGGTTCAATAGTTGTGGAATTTTTTCTGAGCCTAAAGCTAAAATCCAAAGAATAAGACCCCCCTAAAAGCTCTTGACATAGTTGCTACAGTTCCTTGGATATCATCACTTCTAAAGCTATGAAACAACCAAAGGAGTATCAATCTATCATATTTCCTCTTCATCCTAATTCAATAGTAACTCATGCAACTATGATCCTTGTGGCTATTCCTATCCAAGATACCTCAGGAATTTGTATGGTTGAGACTCTAACATTTGGGAGCTTTTCCCATCAAAGGGGTGATTATCATATTACTACCTTACACCAACACAAAAATGATTTGAATGACATGATATCAATTATTTAGGTATTTATTCCTAAATATTTTGATCCAAGGTGGCTTAACCCTAGTCTTAGTTGGTTATATCCACATAAGTTGATAATACAACAAGAAAATTCCATTCAGTGAAGGTTAAAAATCAAACCAAATTAGATAGTTCCTTATGTAGTTAAGAAGATGTCAACAATGATACCTATCTCTTATGTAAGATGGAAGGGTGGAATTAAATAAATAGTAAATTCCTTTCATCTCAAGCAATATTATGTTTAAAATTTGTAAAACATAAATAGTTCAAAAAAGCTTGAAAAATTAAAAAGAAATAAAAATATAAATTTTAATTATATTTCAAAAGAAAAACATGCATTTCATTTTGTTTAACACTGCATTTGTTAGTGGTTTTCTCTTCAATTTTTATCTTAGTAAGGAGTCTAAAAGTTGCTAGTATATGTTGTCCTTACTAAACCACAGATTCATGGAAACCATTATTACCATTTCCCCTTTGTTTTCCCAATAATTTTAAATAAAGTAAACCTTGATCTTTATATTGATATCAAGATCTTAGCTATTATTCATTCAATCAAGTTTAAACAAAGCAAGTTTTCAAAACTATAGTACCTAATAGAAGCTAACACATAGGTCTTTCCTAATCCTCCTCAATAAGAGGAAAGTCTTAGGAGTTAGTTATCCTTTTGGTGGCACCCAGTCCCTTACTGACTTGGCCAAAAATGTTAGGGGGGTCAAAACTTTGTAAGGCAATACATAAGGAGCAATATGTATATATGTATATATATTTTTGTATGTATATACATATATGTATATGTATATGTATATGTATTTATATAAATATTTATGTTTATATGTATATGATTGTATACATACATACATATATATGCATATGCATATATACATATGTATATGTATATATACATGCATATACATACATACATATATACATACAAACATACATACATATGCATTCATACACATGCACATGCACATGTGCGCACGCACGCACACACACACACACAAACACGTGCACATGTGTAAGTTAGGTAAAGTCAAGATTCTAGCTTGGTTTCTAGGGCCATCTTTTGTTGAGGAGATAAACATTTACCTTGGGTTTGACTTGTTAGCCATATTTTTGGTTTGTCTAAAAAGTAACAATAAACTTTCTATCATGTATGTGTCAAAAACTAGTCTAGAAGTGTTTAGTCTAGATAAGGATCAGCCTTTAGCCTTTAGTAAGCTTAATCTAAAAAAATGTTCCATCTTTCCTATTCCTATTCAATTCCCTAATAAATCTTGCCTTGGAGGTTTATTGAGCCATTTTATGCTAGTCAACATGTAATCCCCTGGGTCAAAAATCCTACTAAAGACTCATCTCCATGAATGCAAAGTGAACTATGCACACAAATGAAACCATGTCATTCAAATGTTTGTGATCCCCCTCCCTCTTCTATTAATATAGCCACAACAACTTAATGATTTGTTTGCTTTTATTTTTTAATCTTTTTTTACTTCACCATTAACTTTTAAAATCGTGATTCCATTCTACTACTTTTTATATTGATTACATGTTATATTTTTTATTTATATTTTATATAATTATGCATTATTTGAATTATGCTTTTATGTATTAACATATGGAATGCACTATGGTTTTTTGAGGCATTAAATGCTTATCTATGAGTAGGGATTTTGTGAAAGAAATAGTTTTATCCACATAGCAAGCAAGAGAAAGATGGAATTCAAGCTCAAGCTCTCTAATATCATAATAATATGACTAATGGAACTATTTTATACAATAGAATTGACTATATTATGTTACATTTTGTATCTGAATTGTGGAGAAGAAGGTTGCATGCATCATATACATCAAAGAAGACAAATCATCGTACACATTTTTTTTTTGCTTTAGTATAAATATGTCTCGATCAGGGCACAAGCAAAGCACCAAGTAAAAAAGTACACGCCAAGAGAAAATATTAACGGATCTATAAGTGAAACATTCTCGATAATTAAAAATAATAAAAGTAATATATCACTGGTTTTTTAGTAAATCTTTTTTACTTTTATCGGTCCTTGCTTATGGCAAGTATAATGTTAGATTCATATTTTTGCACTGATTTATTTGAAATTTTATGTAAATAAAATATTAATCAATTTTTTTATAATTGGTTTAAAGTTGGTTTTTCTTTTTACAAATATAATTAATTGTAATTGGTTTATTGTAATTTAATTAGTTTTTCTTAATTTTTTATTTAAAAAAAATTATACTTAATTAAATATCATCTACCAAAAATATTAAATTCTTTCTAGTATTTGAATATATGTATATTGCAACGATTTTTGTGGTAATCAATTGTTCAAATATTATCTAGCAAAAAAATTAAACTATATAATTTTATAACATACTTTGTGAATTCAGTTTCATTATACCAAACCAAGAAAAATGAGATTCTTGGTCAATTGGAAAAATGGATAAACATAGAGCAATAAATTTCCCTTGCATTTGATACAATTTTCAAGAGAAATTTGCATCTCATTTTAATCGTGGATTTACATCTCTCCATACTAAATCTCTCTTTTGTTTATAGGTCCTTGGCAATCACATAAAACCCATTCATTCCACCATGAAAATCCAATGTGAATTCAAACAAGGGCAGCTTTGAAATTGATGCATAAAAAAACAAAACAAATCATTACTTCCATTTTGTTTGTTATAGTTTTTATGTTGACATGGGGCTCTTCCTCTCGTCAATTTGGTTGGTCTAATATCTATATCATATTTAAGAACTTTAGTGATCAAATCAACCCTTTTTCCACTTATCTCTCCCTCCATGAGGTACTCTCTAACACTAGGATGAAACAATTGGCAGTGACTTTCTTTCCAAAGATCAAATGCCTAAGCTTTTATAATCCTTTGACTAGATCATATGCTTGTTTCTTGATAAATATATACCACGTATTATAGTCCTTGAGGATCCTAGAGCTAAAGGTAACTAGATGTTCTCCTTTCCTGGTGTCATCTTTTTATGTTCGATAAAACTATGCTAAAATCATCCCCAAAGACATACATGATGAATTCTTTTGTGAAATCAGGGTTAGCTAGAGTTGGTATTGCAGCAATAGCATGTTTGATCTTTTAATTAAAATCCTATTTTCCTTTAATATTTGACTTAAATTTTGTGTCTCGTTCAACATAAGAGTGATAGGCCTAACCATTCTAATGAAATTAAGATGAATTTTCCTACAAAATAAATATGTTGAAAGAATAAGGAGTTTGTCATTGATGCATTTGTTGACAACATAAGCATGTGGGATGAACACAAGTTATACAGTTATGCATTGTAGTGTTGTCATTGATGTCAACATTGTATTCTGATATGAAGAACATTGTGCAGATTAGTTTGGATGGATTGAACATGTTTGAGGATGATTATGAAAGGAAATTTTGCATGAAGGTTTGATTCAGTGAAAGTGGTTGACATGAAAATTGATTGTGTCAATACAGGTAATTCTGGTATACAAGACATCCGATTTTTGGGTCCGCATTGGTCCGCTATATAAGTTCTTGCTCTAGACTTCTAATATAATTTTGATGATTGTCAGAAGAGTCTAAATCCAGAATCTCATCTTATTTTGGCTCTTGGTGTGGAAGTTATGAGTAAAATAAGTTAGGTCTAGCAGTTATAGGTGTTTTCTAGTTTAGTGCATATGTTTTGATGAATCCACACTTCTTTGCAGTTTGGAGTCTGGCTTTACGGCTTTGTGGGAAGGTTGAAAGGTGTTAGTAGTGTGTATATTCTAGATGGTATAGAGTTTGGAGGTCTACATGTCTGAATGTGGGTGTACTGTTGGTAAATTTTGTTATTAGGTCATTAATGGTGCCGACCTAATGAGTTTTATGTATTGTGGAGTTTAATTATGTGTTGATCCATTGTGTGGGTGTTATTTTGAGTCCATGTCAACCTATTTTGAGTTGTTATGAGTTTTGAATCTTGGTGTAAAGCATGTATGTATGTATTTTGAGTTGAAAAGTTACACTTTGCATTATTACATCTAATTAGGCTGACCTAATTGATGTTGCAGATGAAGTAGATATATATGAAGGATCCTTATGATGTTTTGAGTAGTTGAGATATGTGATAAGTGTTTTTTGGATGAAAATTGTGTGAGTATAGAGTAAATGCAAAGTAGAGTAGAGTATTAATTCAGATCAGTATGAAGTGTGTAAAGTCTATATTTTGAGCTTCAATGGAACTGTAATTCATGCATTTGTTAGATGCAATTGTAACAGTTCAAAATTTGGTTGTGTGGCACAATCTCTTCTATCTATCTCTTCTTTCAGTGGGCAGTCAATCCACTTGGAAAGTGAGTCCACCTGCAGTGAGCACTTTTGTAATATACTATAACTGGTTATAATATATTATGAGCTAATCTTCACTATGGTTTTTCCCATTTTGGGTTTTCCGCATAAAAATTTGGTGTTCATGTGTTATGTAGTATTGTTGGATGGTTACATGCTTTCATTCATTACTGAAAGTTGAATATGCTATGAGTATTGGATTTTTAAATGTTTAAATGTTTAAATGGTTTAATAGAATACTGATTCACCCCCCCCCCTCTTAGTATTTCAAGTGTTCATCAAAATCTTCACAAGGGAATATTTCATTTCTTTCTTGTTGATTGGTAGAGACAACTTCCTAATAGCTTGAAATTCGTCAAGGTTGATGAAAATTTCTTCTCTTGATACAATATATTTGAGGAGTTTTCTTTGAGGAACCTTGAAAGGACATTTCTTCTTATTTAATGAAATCTTGGAAACTCTTGATACTGTTGAGAAACTTTATCCAAATGGTCAAAATGATCTTCTTTTGACTTGGATAAAATAGTGAGATTATTAAGATAAATTAGGATAACCTTATTTATCAATTCACTAAAAGCTATATTCATAGCTATTTGGAAGGTGGTGCTTGCATTCAATAGACCAAATGGAATTTTTTCACAAATATGAATGTTCCCCATTTATTGGTGAACATTGTCTTATGTTTATCTTTCTCTTTGAGCCAAACCTAATTCTAGCCTAAAAAAATTTCCAACAAGGAGAAGTATTTTGAATTGGTGACAATTTGTAGAATACATTCCATATAATGGATATGATAATGATACTTTAATGAAGCCTTATTTAGATCTATGAATTCAACACAAATTCTATTTTCCCCATTCTTCTTTCTTACTAGCACCAAGTTTGATACCCACATTAAGTGTTTAATGGTAAATATAATCTTAGACTCAACTAACTTAGTGAGCTCTTATTTCATCAGAGACTCAATATTTGGATTAACTAAAATATGCTTTTGTCAAACTTGTTTCAAATCAAGAAAGAGTTCACTAGTATTCTAAACCACATCTTTATTATATCATTTTAACTCCTCATAATTCCAATCCATAACCCATTCATATTTAGAACAAAGATAGATTAAGTATTCCATCTTGTTTTGAGTGCACACTTTACCTATTTTTACCCTTTTACCTAGGCATAATTCATTTCAAGGTAATCATCTTTCTTTGTACTATTTTTATCATCTCCTTTTGTATTATTAGGAGTGAACAAACTCTCAAGCATGATCAAGCCTTTCAAGATTTTATTTGACTTTAGCTTTACAATTTTTTCTTGTGTGCTTCTTCAATTTGGGGCTAGAACTACACAAAAAAATCTCCCAATTGTTTTAAAGGAATGAAGCTATTTGAGCATCATTCTCAAGCACATACCAATAATCTCTATTGTCTAGTATTACTGGCCTTATTATTAATTTCACATGATCTTTATTCAACATTAGATCTTTCATTAGGTCAAAGTGAGAGCCAATAAAATCCATCTAATTTGCTTTAAAATTTTGGGATCTAGGAATCGATTGAATGTTTGAGGCTTTGAATCCTTCAAGTAGATCCCACTCCTTGTGGCAATAAACATCACTCTTAAAATATTATTAGTGGTTGTTCCCTTTACCTTCTTGATAACTAACTCATAGTCTCCAAACATCTAGATATACTTTATTTTCATCCTCTTTGCTAAGATAAGTCCATGCATTCAAGCCTCATAATTAGCTTCATTGTTGGTGCAAATAAAATGAAAAAATAAATACTTAATAACCTTCCTTCCCTTTGGTGAGGTAAAGAGCACCTCCGCTATTGAGTTGTTTGCACATCTTGCACCAACAAAATAAAATATCCATAATCCAAAATTATTAGATATTTTGATCTATGGCTTGCATTTAGGTGTTTACTTTGGTATGACTTGATCTTCATTGTATATGACATAGGTCCATAAGGCAATTGTATCAAAGTCTCCATAAAAATTCTAGTGTGTGCTCTCTAGCATGTTTGTCTCCTCTTAGTTATTCCTAAGAACTAGTGTGTCCTCACCCTCAAGGATCTCAATATCCAGTCTCTCTTCCCTAGTTATCATAGTATGGGTAGGCTCAAAATTATCCATTACCTCATGGAAAATATGCTCTTTGGTGACTGGTGCTTTCTAAATTACATTCTCTACTCATAACCCCACATATGGAGTCTCAACCATTCTTCTCTTTGATCTTGTGAGATAGTTAGATTGAACTTGCAAATATTTATAATTTTAAGGGTTGTTAGCAAAAATTACATCTTCTTCTTCAACCTATGACAACAATGTTCTCTCATCTTCTTTCTTAATGGACATATCTTACATTTGAGTAGTAAATTAGCATGATACACCCATAGGGATTAGTATAGAACCTCGGGTGTTGTTATCCTTGATTGCACTATTGATTTTCTTTGTTTGACCATCTTTTGTTGTAGATTGCATCCTAAGCATACTTTGGATGAATGAACATATTTGTAGGGAAAACACCACATGTTGGTACTATCCAAGTAATTATTTTTTCCATGAATTATATCCTTTACTAGATTGAGTGACATTTTTTGGAGAGGTACAAGTATAGGCAAGATCCGGTTTCATGGTTGGGCTTGCATATGTCTTTATCCTTGTTGATTCTAGTACCTATTTAGTTGGTACTATGGTCTCTACCCTTATTTTCTCCTATATGTAGCCCTGGTGTATGCCAATTGTTGTCTCTTCAAGTTAATAATCTTATTCAGAAAGCTTTTCAATGTATTCTTCATGTAATCCATCTTTCAAAGCAGCTTTAATTTCTAGCAAATCTGAGTTGACTGGTGGCGGGTTGGACGAATATAGATGGTAGGATGATGAAGGATCCTGCTGAGAGAGTGTCGGATTGTTGAGGTATGGGTTTGGATGGTGGAGTGATGACATCCCTTGTTGGTATGCCAGGGGATTTTATTGATACGTGGGTTGTTGTTGTGAGGTATAGTACAGATTCGTTTGATAAAAATGTGAGGTAGATTGTTCAGGAGCTTGGATGTGATGTTGCGGGTTGACCTATTGATACTGGGGGTATTGTTGTGATTATTGGGAGGCTGCATAAGGTGGTTGTTGTTGGGACTGTTGTTGGTAATAATGATGTTGTGGTGGTTGCTGATGTGATGTGAGATATTGTGTGGGTCGAGACGGGATGTTGTATTGTGTTTGAGCTCGTGGTCATAGGATGGATGCAAGGAAGGGGGATATGGTCTGAGTGGGAGGTCGGGATGGATTGCTTTGCGGCGGTATGGTGGTTGTTGCGAGGAAAATAATAGTTTTTGTTGTTGGGGCGGTTGAGATAACGTACGGGGATTTTGCAAGGGAGGTTGTTGGGTATCAAAGGGGACATTCGAAGGTGGTAGATTAGATTGGGGGGGCTGTGGAGATGCATATGAAGGAAATGGAAGGTTTATGGCCCCGGAAGGTGGAGGTAACGTAGTGAAAGGGGCGCCCCCAGTGTTGATAGGAGGTGGATTTGAAGGGGTGCTGCTGGTAGCATTAGTGGTTGTGGTTGCGGGATGTTTTGTGGCATGCCAAAGGAAAAAGGATCATTGGGATCAGTGTTTTGGGGTGCCCCTATGACTAAGATTGTGGGATGTGGGGGATTGCTAACGGGATATAGAATGGCATTGCTGAATTCAGGTTGATGCCAACCTTCTACGGAAGGAACATTGGGGATGTATGAACTACCTGGTACGTTGTGTGAACCTTGGGGTATATTAGGTGCGAAACTACCATACTTGGATAGGTCGATACCTGACGGAAGTTTGACACCCTTGTCAATTAAGTGAGCCAAGATTTATTCGCCATGTTTTTCAAGAAGGTGATCTGTCATTTGCACATTGACCGGGTTACTAAAGTGTTCCTCAAATGTAATTTCGGGTTGAATGACCATGTTTTCATCCCCGGGGGGTGATGTGTTTTGACCATCGACATTGGATTGTGATGATGTTCCATTGTGTGGATCTCAAGGGATGTTCACACTGGTATTGGGGTCTTGTGAGGCATTAGCTACATTGTTCGGGTCTTGAGGGATGTTTGGTTGGGATTTTTGTTTGGCCATTTTTCTTGTTTGTGACCGGGTTTGGATGGGCATGCAAGGTGATATGATGGACTAGGATGCTAGAATGAACTTGGTGATGAAAGGATCGATTTTATTTGATGATTGATTAGCCGACGAGGATGTGGCTCGATAGGATTGATGTGATTTTGATGATTAATTTTTTGATGAGGATGTGGCTTCATAGGATTGATTTGATTTGTTCGAAGTGGATTGGATTGATTGGTAGATAACAATTTGATTTGGATTGATGATTCATTAGGATGAATAATAGTGATCGGAATCTAAAACCAAGTTCAAGAGTGATCCTTGGTAACGCTAGGTGTTGATTAATCGATTAAAAGCGGGATGTATGGTAATGGCACCAAATCCAACTTGAGATAGAAGTGGATTGATTTGGTCGACAAGGATGATCGACTTAGGATGGATGACGATCTGAAGTTGGTTTTGATGGATGACGATTAGAGATGAACACCTAGGTCAATTTGGATAACCGCTCTAACGAGGTTTCAATGGGATACCGATGGTTGAAAACTTGGAAACGATAATTAGAATGTGGGTTTGAAATGGGTAAACGAGGACTCTAAATGGGTGAACGAATGCACGAGCTGAGGGGATGAGAATTTTAAGATGGCAAATGGATTCCCGAAACGGATGTACGGATGTTTGAAACAGGGAGACGAGTGAATGAGATGGTGAAACAAGGGTCCCAAATGACAAAGCGGATGAAAAATTCGACCGATCAAGGGTCAAGTCCACCCCTATGAAGGGAAGGTCCTCCCAAGGAACAAAAGATGGTCAAATTTAGTTAAAACAGGCCTGAAAGAGGTGGGTCAAAGGTCAGGTCCACCCAAGGAGCAAAAATTGGTCAAATTTGGTCAAAACAGGCCTGAAAGGGCTAGGTTAACAGGTCAAGTCCGCCCCTAGATGGGTCAGGTCTGCCCAAGGAACAAATGTTGGTCAAATTTTGTCAAAACAGGCCTGAAAGGGATGGTCAAAGGTTAGGTCTGCCCAAGGAGCAAAAGTTGGTCAAATTTTGGTCAAAACAGGCCTGAAAGGAGTAGGTCAATAGGTCAATTCCGCCCCTAGATGGGTCAGGTCCACCCAAGGAACAAAAGTTGGTCAAATTTTGTCAAAACAGGCTCCAAAGGACTAGTTTAGAGGTTAGGTCCGCCCCTAGAAAAGGTCAGGTCCACCCAAGGAGCAAAAGTTGGTCAAATTTTGTTAAAACAGGCTCCAAAGGACTGGTTTAGAGGTCAGGTTTGCCCCTGGAAAAGGTCAGGTCCGCCCAAGGAGCAAAAGTTTTTACAAAGGAGGGAAAATCTGGCTGTGTAGAGGTCAGGCCTGGCTGTCTGTTAGGGAAAATTCGGTTGTTGTCTGTGAGGGAAAATCCGGCTGTCTGCAGGTTTAAACTTGAATTTTGACAAAAAGGCTAAGGCAAAGGACTTAAAACATAGCGATCATCAATCAAAAGCATATGGCTGAGTGAAATAAATTAGACAATCACTGATTTCGCACAAAGAAGACAATTCAGACAATCACAAGCCTAACTCTAGTAGAGAGGGTATGGTCGACAAAGTCCTCTAATCTAGGATGAACATGGTCACTAGGGAGTCCTCGATATACACCCAGTAAGTGAGGCCCAATCCGTGAACACCAACCCATTACAAGCGTGAGTCGGGAACCTTAAAGGCTCGGACCAACTCTTCATATCATCCTGATGCTTCGCCAATTACAACATGGTTGGATTGAGGTACAGCTTTCGATCTCCCCCCTTTATATACCCCACTAGTACGCGTGGTTGGAATCATCCCTTGGGGTGATGAAATCCCCAAGCAGGTTTCGCTAAGAAAAATAAAAAGGGTGGACTCAAAGGACGTGGTAAGCTATGATTTCTCGTCACCCAGGATCGTCGAATGGCGCAAGGGGATTGGATATGTCAAATAGCTCACCCAAAAACACAGCAAACAAAGTTGATTGACCCCTCCTAGTTAAACTATGTTGCTAAATTAGGGGTTAAAAACCCTTAAATAGCCAAAAAGATTGCTAAAAAGTGAAATTTTACCTTCTAGAAAATGTTGTCTAGGGAAAATCCAGCTGTCTGTGAGGGAAAATCTAGCTATCTATGAGCGCAAATCCGGCTGTCTGTAAGGTCAGGTCTGCCCCTCCGTGAAAATTTTTCCAAAAACAACTTTTGAGGTCTGTGGAGGGCAGGTATGCCCCTGGGAAAGGTCAGGTCCGCCTGTGGAGGGCGGGTTCGCCTATCTGTCAGGTCAGGTCCACCCCTGTAGGTCAGGTCTGCCCTAGGAAGGTCAAATTTTCCCCTCTGTAGGTCAGGTCCGCCCCTCTATAACCTGTACTTGCAAAAAGTCAAAAAAAATAGAAAACATGAAAGCAAGAGACCCGTTTGTGGGTCCCACCGGGCATGCTAGAAATGTGATAGAGCAAATTTAAGTGCTAGAAAATGAACAACAAACAAGAGAAAGCAAATAACACTAAAAACACTCTACACCTCAAGATTAGCCTAGTTGGATTCAATACAAAATAAAGATGACAAATGAAACCTTTTACCTTATCTCAAATCGATCCTTTGGTTGGCCCTTCGATCTTTGGTGTTGTATGCTCCTTGGATGGCAAGAAGATGCAAGCTATAAGATGTAATGAGGATGGAAAATGAGTGAAATTGGATGCAAGTGTGAAAAATGGCTAAGTATGGCTCCTAGAAAATTTTTGCAAGAGTTTGGCTACAATGAATGATCTCTCTCCTAAAATGAGAGAAAAGAGGGGGTATTTATAGAGATTTTGGAAATCTCTAGGGAAATGGACTGTCAAGATTGAGCCACCAAGATCAAGATGTAGGGCTAAGGTGAGTTGAGAACTCACAAGCCCTCACAGCTTGACATGTGGCATGTGAAGTGGCTCAAAAAGGTGACGTGTACATGAGGTGGAAGGATAGTACATGACATGGAGAGGGTACATAGTACCTTGGGATTGGGACAAGATCTCCTCATAAAGGAGGTACTTGTCCCCATGTGGGTGAGAGGACATATGGGGAATTAAAAATTCCTCAAATATTCTCATGGGGATGAGAGAAGGAATTTAAAATTCCCTTAAATGCATTGGGGGATTAAATGTGAATTAAAAATTCACATGGGCAATGGAGTGCCTTGTTCAAAAAGAGAAAGCTTTTAATGAAGTTGACTAAGGACACATTCCATAAATAATATGGGGATTAGGGATGACCTAATTAAGTGATTAAGGTTGTGCAAGTACTTGATTAGACTAATTAATAACACATTAGAGGCAAGTGGGAAATTATGGAGGATGGGACCCTAATGATGATTAGGGGTGTGCACATCTTAATCATAAATTAATTATGACTAAGAAAGAGGGTTAGATTGTTAAGAGGGATTAGAGGCCAACTTGCAAAAGTTGGAGGATGTGACAATGAGAGAGAAAATAAGGAATTTAAAAATAAATTTAAAATTCTAAAAGATAATATGACTAAATTAAATAAAGTGATGCATTTATTTAATTTAGAGAGGAAAGAGGGGAAAAGTATCTATTAAATTAAATACTTTGGGAAACCTTATGCAAAATACAAAATATTAATTAAATGAATGATTTAATTAATATCGACAAAGAGGACGATTTAAATGAGCAAAGAGATGATTAAGGAGACGACTTTGGCCATATGGAAATGGTAAAATTTGGATGTCTATAGTAATATATTCAAATTATTTTATAGAATGGTTGAGAGGAAAAGAGAGAGTACTAAAGATAAAATAAAACTAAGGTGTTATGCTAGATGTGAAGTTCCTAATCTATATTGTAATGTTACACTTGATTCCATAAATTATTTAAAACCTCAAAAATTTGTTCTTGAAAGAAAGGGAAATAGCACCCATGATTATAAATTAGGGAAACAATTAAATCTAATACAAATTTTTCAAGGCTATCAATAAGGTGAAGAATTGAGAGAAAGATCATAATGATAACAACTTGGCATAGGAATACAACTAATTTATTTATACATGAAAATGGAACAATTTAAATAAAAGGATGTTTACACAATTATATAAAATAGTTAACCCTTCATAAATTCATTTTGAATGTTTCCTTGAAGATCAAGTGTTACAATGATTCAATATAATAAAATTTGTATCCCCTCATTTTAGAGAAAAGATTTAACCTTTTATAGAAAAATATGGCATCCTTGATCAAGCTTGAAGGCTCTGATCTAGTAGGTGAAAGTTATGGTGGATAGATCTGGCATGGAACAATCTTGTAAAATTCATTGCTTCAGTACTTGGTAAAAAGTGAAATTCATTTTTGGTAGTTAAAACTCTTTGTAAAATTGATGGTTGAATGGGATCTCTTCTCATTTTGGTGTGGTTTTCATAAAAATATACATCTTGATGTGTGGAGATGGCCTTTGTGGGAAATTTTTTTGTTGTGAATTGATTCTCACACCTACCATAGTAATGGCACATTTTGTGAGCTGCAAAGATCATATTCCCCTGCCTACAATCATGTCAAATATGTCCTCCCCTTCAATCAATAGTGCAACATCTAAGTAGATATATTTTTTATATCCCTAACAAGTTTCATAATTCCATGTGTTCTTTGTATAGTAAATTTCTTCAATAATCCTTCATCCTTGTCATGGGATCCACCATTTATTCACATGTTGATTTTGGCCAATGGTGCAATAAAAAATAGTTATCAAATTGGTATTGATCTGTTGAATACACCAAATACTGAGAGGGGGGTGAATCAATATTCTACTAACATAATTAATTACTAACCATCCAATTATCAATCCACATCTAGCTGTAAGAGTAAACCATAAGAGTAAACCAAAACATAAAAGAGATCATAACAAATTGACACCAATATTTTTACGTGGAAAACCCAAAAGGGAAAAACCACGGTGAGGATTAGCTCACAATATATTATAACTAGTTACAAGATATTACAGGGCTCACTACCAGGACGCACTGTCCTTAAAAGGCTCATAGCCTGAATATAAAATATGGCTTATTGCCAAGATACAAAAAAGGTATGGCTCACTGCCAATTTGATTAATTGAGTAAATACAACTTCAATGTGCAGAGATCAGCTTTGGTTAGGCTCTAGAATATCAAAACTTCTGCTCCGGTCGCAAGTATACAACATTGTTAAAAACCTTTGCACTATCACACTTGTCGCATAATTGTATCTCACACTATTCCTTCATCTATATCTATCACCTTATTATACTTCATCTACATCGCTTACATATATATATATGGATTCATCTTTATACATCAATTAGGTCGGCATAATTGAATGCATAACTCAAAAAACATTGTCAGCTTAAATCAAAATTCCTTTTGGCACATTCAACAAATCATAACAAACATTAATTAGGTTGGCCTAGACCTAATGAGGAGCACATTAAACATTTATAAGATAAACAGTTCATAACCCTATCAGCCAAAAGAATGTTGATCTTCTATCACTTGGATAACTCAACCGGATCACACAAACTTGCTGAAAAATTGTTTATAGTTGTACCTGACACTCTTGAGCAACATATCAAAAACTTATAAAATTTCCTTTTACTGAGAGGATTTCCATATCAAAATATCAGATCAATGTAGACACACAGTTTACTCAGTTAGTTACCAACCAGTGTTGGCATCAATGACAACAAACTCGGACGTCACCTTCTTCATTCTTCCAACAATCTCCCCCTTTGTCATTGATGGCAACATGTGCCAAATATGAGTCTTGCTTCAAAACAAAATATTGTGCTCAACTCTCCCTAACATATGTACAGGACACAAACACATAATATAAAATTCTTGATACATACTCTTCTCCTCTTGACCTCTTCTCCTCTTCTCCCCCTTTGACATCAAAGACAAAGGATCGGGAAAAGATAAAAACTTCAAATCAAGAACTGGGGGCACCCTGTAACTCCTTGAGAATCTCTTCCCAAGTTGTCTTTCCATCATCCCAAAATCCTTTTTCCTTGGAAATATTTTTATGCAGAGATTCTAATACCACCAGGCATTCTTCTCCTTCTTCCGAAGTGGATGGAACAATGTTTCTTCTTCTCAAGTTTTTCTGCTTCCATCAATGCATTTGATATAGAGACATGTTTGGACATGACTAGGTCTCCAAGCTAGGCATAACGTCTCATAGCATCTTCCTTCTGCCTCTGTAGGATGAAAAATTTTATCTGAAGATCTACAATAGAAACCCACCTAACATAGTTTCTATCATCTGCAATCTTATAATCTTTGGAGGTATTTGCAAGTTGACACTCAATTGAGTCCATTAAATCCTTGATACCTTGAGTGGCTTCCGACCACTTCATGTAGTAAAAAAATTGCAGTTGGGCTTCGTCATCACATTCTCTTACCTCTTTCAAAGTTTCAAATCCTTTTCACATGTAATTGTACACTTGTCTTGTAGAAACAACAGCCTTTTCTCTAGCAAACTCAACTCCACTTCTTTTGTAGTTTGAACCTTGAGGTTAGATGTGTACTCTTTGACTAAATCAACTATTAGATTTAAATTTTCAATTGGAGCTAAAGAGTTATCTGTTGTAATACCAGGGGATGTCTCCTGTAAAGCTTTTATAGCTTCATTTATCAATTCATTTCCCTTTTGATATGACTTTGTAGCTTCTTGTGTGATAGAGCTAAGAAAGGTATCACTTAGTTTTATTTTGTCACTAGGTTTGATCTTTGTCAAGCCCACATAACCTGGGTGTGATGGCAGGTTAACTAGTTGAGGTGGAAGCACAGGTTGAATTACAATTTTCCATGAAAGAAGACCTTTAAGGGTACTTTTGGATGATTCTTCGAATGGCTTTAATAGTTCAGGGTGTTTGGAAATTTCTCCTTTTCTCTTCTCAGTTGGAATGGATTTCTTATCTTCCTCTTTCTTCTTCTTCTTTTTCATTTTCTTATTGTTCTTCTTCTCTGGATGAATTTCTATAGGACTTGTCTCTATTTTCCTTCTCCCTTCTATCCTCATCATCCTTATCATTATTCTTCTTTTTGTCCTTACTCCCTTCACTTTCATCTTTTTTTTTTCTCTTCCCTATTTCTAGTAGATTCTTGATGTTCTTCTCTCTTATCACTAGAATGATCTTTATGTTGATCATCAGACCTTTTGCTAGTAATTTCTTCTGTGTCAGTCAAAGGGGCAGGGGTCTCTGAAACAGCAAGTGTATCATCAACAGTCTCCAAGATTGGATTATCCATTACTTTTGCAACCGTAGCATGTTCCTGTGCCTGAGCAATGTGGGATGAAGAACTAGTTCTTTCCCCATAGCTCCTTACTAATTGCCTGATTACATCCTAAGTTTCTTGCCTTACTTTTTCCATGTAGTCATCTTCCTTATTCATTATCATATTAACTCTCTGCTTGACTCTAAACAATGTAGAACATTCTTTTAGCAAATTTACAGCTTTTATCTCTAAAAAAGTGGAACGAATGGATTTTAAGGCGTCACTTCTTATCTTGAATTCAACATTTAAAGTCTCTTTCCTTCTAAGTACTAATTATTTCCATACATTTTTAGTAACTTTGGATTGTATGGTATCCATATTTATATTACAAATAACTATGTATTGAATAAATGCTCTTATAATGGTTCCTTTCCCTTCATCATTAACCTTATCATATAAATCAACAATTGGCATAAGGTCATCATCAATCATATTTTTTACTAAGGCTCCTAGATTTAAAGCTGGTTGATTACTTATCGGAGGAGATCCAAGCATGTCCTCCACAGGATCAAATGAGCCTTCTTCATTTGTCTTTGTATGTACATGGATTCGATAAGTATCCTCATCTTCCTTTGACTTCTCATGTATAGAGATATCAACTCTGGTTTTGGCTTCTTCACCGGAGGTACTACCCTTTTTGTTTCTTTTCAATTGACACTCCTTTTTTAATCCAAGTTCTATTTCTTCCTCAATAGCATCACTCAAACTTATTTTCCTGTCAACCTTTTGTTTCACTCTTCTTCTTCCTGAAGTAGCAGATGGTGCAATAGGAGGTATGTCCTTTTTCTTAAATGCCCTAGTACTGGGACCGGTAGGGGCAGCAATATCAATAGATGCAGGGAAATTTTTTTCTTTCTTCTTCCCTTTCACAATATTAGCAGCACTGGAGGTGGCAATACTGGAGATAGGTGTTGGTGTAGCACTAGAAGATAGTCTTCCTGATTTTCTAGGTTTGGAGGGTTGTTCAGCAGATTTGGCTTTTCTTTCATCAAGAGACTCCTTCAATTGTTCTATATCATCCTTAGAAAATGTTTGACCTTGGAAGAAAGCCCCAACTTTCTTTCTTTTAGATACAGTAGCCTCTAAATGTACTTCAATAGATTTATCCTCATAAGTTCCATGCCTAGGTAGAGAGGGGTCCTTATGACTGTCCAATAGAATCTCAATGTACCTCTCCACCATTTTTTCATCAATCTCATATCCCAGTGGTTCAATCCATCGAGTTTTGGGTTCTACAACCCAAATGATGCATTCATCTATAGATACAAGAAAGGTTATCTCTTTTTCATACTTCTTCACCAAATTCCTTGGAATCTGATCTCTTTCATGCATTTCATTCTGAAATAGTGCAAAGAAATAAGTTAGGGAATTGTTATGTGCCCTAAAATCTCCTAGACTATGCAAATGATCAAAAATATGATGAGCAACTGACCTGGTGTTATCTCATATTATGCATTTTCTTCCCAATAACTCCCTTAGGAAATAGAATAACAAATAAACAACTAAAGTTCAAAATTTAAAGACATGCTTCTTTGCCTTAGTCATACTCAGGTTCTCCATAAGTTGCAACCTAAGAAACTCACAAAGATCAAAATATTTTCATTTCTCCACCATTTCATACACAGTGTGAATTTTCATAGCAGACACTGAATTTATCCTATTGGTGAAATAAATTTTCTACCCAATCATGATGGTAGCATACTTGACGGCAAGGTTTGCAATAGACTTTGTAGTTAAAGCTCTTCCATCAAATCATTGTCCCATAAATCCTTCAGCTCTTAGTGATTGAATTCTTCCAACTTCTCATGAATGTATGTTCTTGTATCTTTAGTGGGTAGCGCATGGATTGGAATATGTGAGAACGCGCCCACATGATCATTTTCATACACTTTCCACAAAGATATTCTAAATCTAGGTTGGGGTCTCTCAGAGATTTTCACAATAGTAGGAGTAGCCATTCTCCCGAAATAGCTTGAATAAGCCTTAAAAAAAAGTTCTTTCAACTTTAAAATCCACAAAATTTAGATAATAGAGAATACCTTTTATGCTTGTCGAGAACTAGGGTTTTGATGTACGATGCACTGAATCGCCTTTAACTCACTTCAGCTTTCACTGCTTCTTCCCAATTGTGCAAATGTGCCTTACCTTAACTTAGCTTCTTGCTTTATTACTTATGAATTTTTCCCTAATTCGCATTTATTTCCTTTCAACTTTTAAAGCTTACAAATACTTTATGAAACACACTATAAACCAAAGAGGGTTCCACAATTCTCCAGATCTACCTATTTTCTACCAAAGATTTCTTCAATACCTTCAGAATGATGACTCATACTACATATCCTTGTGTCACTACTTGACACCACCTATATCGAGGGACTTTTAGATTTATTTGTAATCACTCCCCCTAAAACCATCATTGGGTTCAGTTTTTGGAAGAGGTATCTACATTAGATGCAGATACAGATGTATTTGACTCATCCTTTTTCTCAGGTTCTTCCTTTTCTTTCAAATCTTATCCATTTCTTTTCTTACTTCGGTAGGATCCACTTTGTTCATAAACTTGTTCTTTTGTTTCGAATTAGGTTTCTTCCCAATTTTGCTCCAACAAAATTTTGAGATAAGTCCTGGTTTGTTGAAGTGTAACACAAAATATCTTTGATCAAACTGATTTTCATTCATCCTTGACCTACGTTGATTAGCCTTATGTCTGAAGATATTACATGTGTAATAGTAGCCTTGAAAATATTGAATCTTCTACTAGCATTAAACCTATTCAACATTATTCGGCTTCTACACTCAGTAGCTCTGTGTCCAAACTTATTGCAAGCATATAATTTTCCAGTAAAGAATCCAACATTCTGACTCATTCTATTATGGTTCATCCTACTTCTATATTTTGTTGCTCTATGACCGAATTTATTTCATGAGAAACAAAACCAATTAAAATATTTATACCTTTGAGCATTAGGCTATCAGATGGGAATCCTTTTGATATTTCTCCTTTGGTTCTTGATTTGATGAATATTACCTTGAAACTTCTTCTAATTGTCCACTTTGTTGGAAATAGGCTTTGCCTTTGAGCTTTGTCCTTCTTCAATTCCTAGACCACTTTTATCTTTAGGAGTTTTTTGAGATGCAATTAACTCATCAAGCTTTGTAGAGCTTGTTTTGAATTTTTCTTCATGAGCTTTTGCTTTTTCTAGATCAGATCTTAGGGTTACCACTTCTTTTTCAAGCTTTGTACATTAATCAATTTTATTTTGAATCTCAGCTTTTTGACACTCCTCAATTCGCTTATTTTCTTCTACTTGTACCTTCAATCCGGAAATGTCTTCATTAGCCTTTTTCAACTGATCACTGACTTCTCTATGCCTTTATTTGAACTTTTTGATCTCCTCTCTTAACTTTGTGATGCATTCATTTGCTTCCTTTAAGTTTCCTTTCAGAGTTTCCTTTTCATCTTCACTTTTGTCCAATTCTTTAAGGGAAACATTGATTTCCTCATATACAAAGTTTTCTTCTGGAGGAACAAGATAGCTTTTGTTAGCCATGTATTCAAATTTTGGGACCTTCCTCAAGCTGTAAGACTTGTTCAGAGGAACCAAGCTCTGATACCAATTGTTGAATACACCAAATACTGAGAGGGGGGGTGAATCAGTATTCTACTAACACAATTAATTACCAACCATCCAATTATCAATCAACATCTAAGTGTAAGAGTAAACCAAAGCATAAAAGAGATCATAACACTAACACCAGGATTTTTATGTGGAGAACCAAAAAGGGAAAAACCACAATGAGGATTAGCTCACAATATATTATAACCACTTACAAGATATTACAGGGCTCACTTCTAGGATGCACTATCCTTGAAAGGCTCGCAACTTGAATACATAATATGGCTTAATGCCAAGATACAAAAAGGTATGGCTCACTGCCAATTTGATGAACTAAGTAAATACACCTTTAATGTGCATAGATCAATTTTAGTTAGGCTCTGGAATATCAAAGCTTATGCTCCGGTCAAAGGCATACAACATTGTTAAAAACCTTTGCACTATCACACTTTTCACATTACTGTATCTCACACTATTCCTTCATCTATATCCATCACCTTGTTATACTTCATCTGCATTGCTTACATATATATATATATGGCTTCATCTTTATACATCAATTAGGTCGGCCTAATTGAATGCATAACTCAAAAGGATTTTTTGACTTAAATCAAAATTCCTTTTGGCGCATTCAACAAATCATAACAAACATTAATTAGGTCGGGCCAAACCTAATGAGGAGCACATTAAACATTTATAAGATAAACAGTTCATAACCCTATCGGCCAAAAGAATGTCGATCTTCTATCACTTGGATAACTCAACCGGATCACATAAACTTGTTGAAAACTTGTTTATAGTTGTACCTAATACTCTTGAGAAACATATCAAAAACTTATAGAATTTCCTTTTACTAAGAGGATTTCTGGATCAAAATACCAGATTAGTGTAGACACACAGTTTACTCAATCAGTTACCAACCAGTGTTGGCATCAGTGACAACAAACTCAGAGGTCACCTTCATTCTTCCAACATGATAAAAAAAAAAATTGATGGTTCCACAACATATGATTTGAACTTGTACCCTTTTACCTTTATCAAGATCAAACCCACTTCGTTCAATGTGGAATTTTTCAACCAATGGCCTGCTAGAAAGAATTTGTAAACCTAGGTGTTGCTCAAAGGACCATTAAAAGTATGAATTCCATTTTTCTTTTCCTATAACACCCATATAAATTAAGAATCATTACGATACCACCATTGTTTTGAGTCATAGATCTTTACACTATATCACAACAGCTTTGAGATGTTAGACTAATAACATTGAAAGCATGTTCTAGCTATTAGATACCTCTTTTACATAATTGATGGATTTCTTTTTATGACAACTTATTTTATAATTTTGTTTCATTAGACACATTTGAATTGATAGTTCATTACCTCAACCAACCCTTGAAACTTTCCAAAATGGAAGTTCAAAAACTCTACATGAAAGCACCACATATTCTTTGTGATTTCACCAATTCCTCTTCTTTTGGTTTTCTTAAGAAGATATTAGGCTACCATTGATGCTAACTCTAACTAATAGTGTGATGTTATAAACTTCTTAGACTAATAGATTTTTTTAAGTTGTGATACTTCCACGTGAATTTTTTATGCTTTGTATCAATGGTTACACTTAATATTTCAACTATGGTTCATTTTTTTGTGAGGCGGGACCCACAATTAGTGAGCTAGAAACTCCAACCAATGGCACATCTATTAGGATCCTCTATTCTAACAATACTTGAAACATTATGCAAGTCATTGTTCTAAAGTATCATCAATGATTAACACGGGAATAACCTTCTCAATAAAATAGAACTCATGAGAACTTGAAAGGATTTCAAATCTCTAGACTCCTGAAGGAACTAAAGAAAAAATGCCCCTGAAACCAAAGAACATGCCACGATAAAATGGGAATCTCAACCAACAAAAAATGATCAAAAATTGAAAATAGAAAACAATGACCAATTTTTCCACATGTACAAAGTACCTTCTTGGACTTCCCCCTTGTTGAGGAGAATTAAGGAGAATTTTTCTATTAGCTTCTAGAGGATATTGTAGGCTTGAACAGTTATACGTACAATTAAGAAATGATGATAATTAAGACTGAAAATATTGTAAAGATCTAAACTAATTCATCCAAGTTATTAGGAATATAATAGAATAAGTGGTCCCTTGTGGTTTAGGGATCCTCTGACTTAGTGGAAGCAACCTATATAGTGGTGAATTTAAGACTCCTAAAAAAAATTGAAAAAAGAGCAACCATGAAACAAAATGAGGTAGTGAATAGAATACAATGCATATTTATTTTAACTTGTAATTATTTTTACTGTAGTTTATCATATTTATCAAGGTGAAAGGAATTGAAAATTTCACCAAAATCTTTACTTTCCATGGTACACAAAGGGTTGGCACCATTAAACTCACCTAGTTCAATCTAAACTTTTGACCTGCACTAGCTCTCTTATTAATAAGGTTTCCTATTATAAGCACAAGATCTATAATATTTAAGGGAAGGGAAATGATCTTTTTATTATATATTTTCTTATGTGATCCATTTACACTTCATGTCTCTATACAAATATCAATCATTTCTCATCTAACATATCAAGCTCCACTAGTTTGACAAATTGATATCACCATGGTTGAGGAGTCCTTGTAGGGGCACCCAAAGCTTAGGTATTTCTACTTCTAAGGGTAGAGCCACTTATTATGTAAATGTAAGTTCATGCAAGGCTTCATTTTTAAGTGTTTAATTAATTTTTCTATAAGCTTAAATAACATGATATAGTTGTAGGTGCCAATCTCATTTTGAATCCTTGACAATTTTCACCAATATATCTTTTCAAAAAAAATTGTAGCCTCTACTTATCCATTCCCTTGATGTTAATTTTCCATAATGATAAATTATGGTTGATATGAAATTTCTCACATAATTATTTCATTTGGGAGTTTTTGAATCTTAAGGTATTGCATATAACTATGTCTTGCAAGATTTTGAATCCACAAATGGTTTAGTTTAGGAAAAAAATTACATTGACTATCCCTAAGGCCTTAGAAATATATCTTCCACCCATTTTGTGAAATACTTTGTGACTATTCTTATGAAAATATGGTCATTAGTCAAAGGAGGTAATATCTTACCAGTGAGATCCAGCCCTGATGTAGAGAATGACCAAGGTGTACAAATGGGGTGGAGGTCCCAAGTAGGTGTATGTTAAACATGTGCATACATTTCACACTTTAAACACTTCTTTACAAACTTAATTGCATATCCTTTGAGAGTAGGAAAAAGGTAAGCTAGACAATGAATCTTTCTTATAGTAGCATTTCCATAAAAATTCCCTCCATAAATATCATTAGAACATTCCTTTAAGATTTTTTGTGTCTCATCTCTATCAACACATCTAGGAAAAATTCCCTCAAGGCTCCCTTTATACAAATTGTTATCAATCATTACATATTTTGGTTCTAGGATATTCTTTCACCTATTTTTGAGGGGATATAGTCTTTGGGATAAGAATCACATTTTAAATATCTATTTGTCTATACCATAGAGACAAAGTGTAATTAGTAATCTCTATGACACATACCCCATCATCATGGAAATACTTTTTCATTAGCTCCTCTTGGGGCTTGGATTATTTGCTAGTCAATCATCGATCCCATATAATTTAATATATTTGTATTCACATTTAATAAATTGAAATAACTAAGAAATTTTAGGAAATTTCCCATCCTCTTTGATAGCATTAGTTGCATGAGTAATATTTACAAGACCTATAATATAATGATAATTTGTGTTTCCTAGTTCAACATGTAATAACATAGATGTTTTGTGAAGACTATAGTTAAACATTCTTTTTATACTTGAGTATAATTATTTTCATAGTAAAGTAGGGTATGAATGATAAAATATATAGTTTTTTTTTTTTTACATCTTCTTGTGCTATAGATTACTTCATGAAATGGGTCAAAACAGTTCCACTTCAGTCCACAATAGTTAAAGTTATTTGTCACTTTATTCTAGATAACATCATATCACAATTTGGTTTTCCGCTTTAGCTTTAGATAATGGTACATCATTTTGATGCAGGAGCATCCAGTGGTGTAAGGGCAATCTTGCATCACCCAAAAATAGTTAAATTTCAAGTTTCTCAGTTTTTAGATGTTTTTACATTTTTGGATACCCTTTTCGTCATAATGAAATTCCCAATTTACATTTTTTATTTTCTATTCCTGGGTTGAAAGATATTGCAGTTTTAGTTGCCCAGATTTGTACCTAAAAATCTCCCGAGTTAGATTTGAGGCACTTATATTTCCTGGATCGGCCTCAAACTTGTCAAAATTGGCGTAGAAGATTTCAAGCACGTTCTTGACTTCGAGACCTTTCCAACGGTTCAAACGGTTCGCGAATCGGAGTCCCGGATCAAATGTTATGGCCCCGGGAAGTTGGCGCACTTTCTAGAAGATACAATTGCAAATGTTCATTTGAAATTTGAACTTCAAGTTGTAATTTTTCAGCGCCAAACCGCCTAAACTCAAATTTGAATGTTGTTTTGGCTCCAAACTAAAGAGGAGCTCTATTTATGGGCGGGTTTCTAATTTTTGGGTAACT